>JADRCD010194123.1:0-16258 GCA_019843815.1 Montemys delectorum | reverse complement strand
CCAGGAAATGAAAAGGCAAGGGACAGATGTCCTCCTTGATCACAGCCCTACTGGTACCTTAACTCCAGGCTTCCAGCCTTTGGAATCATGGGAGAGTGGTGTGGATTTACACCAGAGATGCCACAAGATCAAGAAAGCTCCTAGTCACCTGTAATTCTGGCTGCATGAGCTCTAAGCCCCTTAGCTGGACCCTGTGGGCCCCTGCACTCAGGCATTGTAAGGCATGCACAGACCTAAAAATAAATCTTTTAAAAATGTAAATGGGTAGACACCATAATCAAAAGGCAGGGTGTTGAGATCTAGGCGTGATGGGGCATGCTGGTAATGCCAGCAATGCAAGGTCTTCCTGGGCTACACAGTGAGGCCAGAGGCCAGCCTGGGATACACACCATCTGTGGTGCGCCTTCTCAGTTGTCAACTTGATCACATCTGGAATTGACTAAAACCTAAGTGGCTGGGCACTCTTGTCGGGGATTTTTTTTCTTAATTAAATCAGTTTAAGAGGGAAGACTATCTTCTAATTGGGACCTTTGAGGTGACAAGTTACACCTTTAATCCAGATCTACTGCGGTGAGAAGATCCACCTTTGGATCTGGGCTGCATCCTCTAGCAGCAGCCTATAGAGAGGATGCTGAGGGACGAAGCATTTGCTCTCTGCCTGACTTCCCTTGCTCTTACTCTCACTAGCAAGCTCATTCCTTGAGGCATTAGAGCCTATTTCTTCAGGATTCTGGCATACATTGAAGACCAGCTGAGCCATCCAGTCTTAGGGACTGAACAGCTACTGGATTCTTGGAGGTTCCATTTGTAGGCAGCCATTGTTGGAACTGGTTGGATTACAGCCTCTAAGCCATTCCAATAAATCCTCTTTCTATACACACACACAAATATATATATATATATATACATACATATACACACACATATACATATATATGTATATATGTGTATGTATGTATATATAGAGATACATATAGACTACATATGTATATAGACATATTAAAATGTATATAGAGACTACATATGTATATATATAAAGAGAGAGAGACAGAGACAGAGACACAGAGATTGAGAGATTCATTTTATAAATTCTGTTCCTCTAGAGAAGCCTGACTAATACAAGATCACACCAGGAGGACATGAGAGCATGCGTGTTCATGACCCACAAGAACCCAGTACTGTGATGAACATCCTCAATGCTAGGCCGGAGGACCTGATGAACATGCAACACTGAAACTTTCTCTGCCTGCCCAAGAACTACCAGATGAAGTACTATTTCTGTCATGGCCTCTCTTGGCCCCAGCTTTCTTACATTGCGGAGGACGAGAATGGGAAGATTGGCCAAAATGGAAGAGGACCCAGATGATGTGCCTCATGGACATATTACCTCACTGACTGTGAAGCGTTCCCATTGGCACTTTGGCGTGGCTCAGAAGCTGATGGACCAGACCTCTCGAGCCTTGGTAAAGAATTTCAATGCCAAATATGTCTCCCTGCATGTCAGGAAGAGTAACCGGGCCGCCTTGCATCTCTATTCCAACTCCCTCAACTTTCAGATCAGTGAAGAGGAGCCCAAATACTATGTAGATGGGGAAGATGCTTATGCAATGCAGCGGGACCTTATGTAGATAGCTGATGAGCCAGCCCCAGGGCCTGGCTCCTCTCATCTCCTATCTGGAAACTTAGGCCCTGTCTCTTTCCACCCTCTTCCCTCTGGGCTCCCAGCAGTACCTGGAAAAGGGCAAGCACACGATACTTGTGGCTGTGAAGAACAAAGGCAGCGTGCTTCTGAGCTCAGGAGAGGACTGTCGCGAGAAGGGCCTGGCTGCTGAGGATAGTGGTGGGGACAGCAAGGACCCCAGTTAGGTCAGTAAGACCATAGAGAGCACAGATGTCAAAGACAGCTCAGAGACCCCTGACTCTGCCTCCTAGAGCCTGCCCATCTTGTCCCAACCTCACCCCATGTGTTTTTACAATGGGTTTGGGGGCAGGGAGAGGAAGTGAAGTTGGGAGGTAGAGATAGGGGTGGATTTGGGAGGAGGCGGGGCAGGGGTTTGGTGAATATGATCAAAATACATTGTATGAAATAATAAAATATTTTAAATTACAACAGAAAAAAAGGAGGAGGGAGGGAGAAAAAGATGAAGAAAAGATGGAGGAGGAGCAGAGGGTGACAGGATGGGGGAGGTTCCCAAGTCAGTAACCCAGATTCCCAGAGTTCTAAGCCATCGGCTGATCCTCATTTGACTGAAGGGTCAGCACAACTCCAATCAAAATCTCAAAGGCTGTTTTAAAAATAGAGAAGGACAAACGGATCCCAAGTTTATACCTAGATCAAATGAATTCAAAGGGCTCTCAGGATCCAACGCTGCTTCTCAAAGAGAGAACAGAGCTGGGGAACGCACTGCTTGGCTTCATGCCTTCATGGACTCCCCAGTAGCAAGGACACTGATGCTGGCACTGTGGTGCACACTGCACACAAGACGAGCATAGCCCAGCCCTGGGATGGAAGATACCCGTGGCAAACTGATTTTGCACCGAGACACCGTGGAGATTTGGTGGGCAAAGGGAAGTCTTTACAACAGATTGGGCTGGAACAAGGAGGTACCCACTGGGGAAAATTACAATTCAACCCTTGCCTTCTATGCAAAAATTAGCTCAGAATGCATCCAACACTACACATGAAGCTTAAAATGCAATAATTTTTCTACACTGGGGGGGGGGAGGGGAAGGCAAATGGGGCTGGATAACTCTATAGCTAAAGTGCTTACTATTCTTCCAGAAGGTCAGATTTCCCAGCCCCAGGGGATCCAACATGCAATTATTTTTTTATGGCGAATTATTTAAGCAAGCACTTTACCAAGGATGATACGGAAGTGGGTGGCAGGGAGTGAGAAAGAGAAGACACTGCCTGAGGTGCATGCTGCCCCTCCCCCACCCATGCCATGTGGAGGCAAGTTTACCCTTATTAGACTCAGATGAAGCTATGAAAATGGGATCCCCAGAAGAAGGTTGGGCAATGGCAGAGTAATGGCCTCTCTTTCTCTCCTCTCTGACAGACGCCACACTACCCTACCCACACCCTCATGACGACAGAAAGAGGAGCATCTCTGAGCCAGGAGGAGGGTCTTGGCAGTCACCATAGGAGCATCTGCCAGCTCATCCATCTTACAAGTCGCAGACACCATAACTGTTTCACAGACTACCTGGGATTTAAACTGCCTAGTCTGCTGGCATTTTGTTACAGTTTCCAGAACTAACGGATACAGATTCTCAAAAAACCAAGTTAGTCATCAGAGGAGAAACATTTAAAATCAAAACCACTGTGGGATGCCACCACACCCTCTTGAATGGCGAAAAGATAAATAATAGCAAGTGCTCACAAGATACAGAGTAACTGGAGCTCTTAGGCAGCACAGGTGGGACTGAAGACAGTATATTTACTTCCAAAAACCATTGGGTTTCAGACGCTGGGACCAAAGGCTGAGATGCATATTTTACATATCGCAGCAGACCTGGCCTCCAGGCTCTCCCAGCATCCCACAGTCCCTACCTAGCATATCCAGTGCCTAACCCTAAACTTTCCAGCCCAGAGGCTAGGTTGCCCTTTCCTCAGAGGCTCTTCCCTATGTATCCAGATGCTTTGGTCTCCTGCTCTCTCTCCTTCTTTCTCTCTCTCTTCTTTCTCACACATGCTCTCTCTCTCTCTCTCTCTCTCTCTCTCTCTCTCTCTCTTCCCTGCCTCCTCTTTTCCTTCCCATGGTGACTTCCCTGGCCTCCTCCTTTGGGGGGGGGCAGTGAACTGCCTGCCTGAGAGCAGCTTCCCAATAATAAACCTGTGTGTGTGTGTGTGTGTGTGTGTGTGAGTGCATGTGTGTGTGTGTACACAAATATGACTTGAATTGGCTCATTTCACCATTTCACCAGTGGAGAAGTAACTTATTATATTTCTCAGTATCTTACCATGAAGAGCTAGAAGATTTTAGAAAATAGGGGCTTTTAATAAAAGTGTGCGAGTAGAATATACATTGTATAAACTTTGCCTAAAAGGATATGAAAAGTTCTCTGTAACAAGCCAGGAATGTAGGCTAGCCAGTTCCAGGAACTCGTGGGTCACCAAGACCCTCCCTCCAGCTAGGGCCCAGAATAAAAAGACAGGATATAAGTCATCGGGGTAATTCTAGGAGTGGTCAGCTATAACATGAATAGTATAGACCAAACCACAATCTTGTGACCAAAGCACATTCCTGTGCATAATGAGTACGTAGGATGTTTTCCTTATGACCCTGACTCAACTAGGGGCTGGGTCTCTTTAGAATTTTCCACTGTTCTCTTGTTATGTTTCCTTGGTAACCCCCTCACCCCCCTAGTTTGTGGTTTTTATCCCTTTAAATACCCCTTACTCCTTGTGCTCGTGGTCGAACTCCTCTGGCCTGCTAGGCTATGTGTTCGACCCCAGATCTGGCTTCCCCTGAATAAACCTCATGCTGTTGCATCAAGATCGGTCTCTCGTGAGTTATTGGGTGGTCACATCATCCCGAGACTTGAGTGAGGGTCTCCCCAGCTCTGGGGGTCTTTCAACCAAATAAAATGTACAATTACTGTATGAGTCAGCCACGTCAGTCTTGTGTATTCATGTAGGAAAAGTGATAGGAAGTGTTCATACAAAGACTTGAACCTGCAAAGCAATCTGAGAAGCATGAAGAGCAATCCCTGTAGACTACATAAGAACTAGAGCAAAGAGAGCCCTCACTCAAGCTTTGGAGGCATGGATGAATGATTGGCACCCACTGAGGGAGCCTGTCTTCAGCAAGCCGAGGGGTGGGCTGTAGGGTCACCATGGAGACAGCAGAACTGCATCAAGGAAAGAAACCCAACACTGCTACTGTAAATATTATCTGGAGGTTTCTACTTCACTTTAGATCACTTAGTTCCCAAATAAAAGACAGCTTGTATTTACAATAAGCCTTCAAGCATCAGAGCTGGGCGGATATCAGCCCTCTATGCTATTTTGTCTTCTTTCCTGTCAATAACCATGCATGCTCTGTCTGGCCACTTCTACTCCAGCAGGCCAGCCTTCATGGCCATGTGCTCACGATCCACCTACCCCATGATGCCTTCTTCCTTCATCCCTTTCCTCTCCTTGTGATCCGTGCCCCAGACCCCCAGCCCAGGAACTGAAGCCTCGCCTACCTCTCTTCTGCCCAGCCATAGGCTACAGGCATCTTTCTTCAACCAATGGTTTTAAAGTAAGAAGTTTGCATAACAAAAGCTGGCATCCGTGAGAATTCGCTTGTCTTGAGGCAACTAGACTAGGATACAGAACTTGGCATTGCAATACATAGCAGTAGACCAAAGCTCAGCACCATGGGGAAGGAAGGCCACTTGCTCTCTGATGCACTTTCTAAGAGATGCAGAAAAGGCAGCAACAGAAAACAGGTCTCCCCTTCTAAGACCAGGGCTCTGATGGGCAGGATGTAGGTGACTGGATGTTTTAGGCCTTGAGCCTTCTGGTTAGAGGGATGTGACTGCGTCTGTTTGTCGGGTATCATTAAGTCGTGCATTTAAACCGGTAAATATTATTTATTCCTCCATAAAGTTGCAAAAGTGATTCTTCTTATGATTCAAATCTCCTATCAGACAGGAGGTAAGGAGGTGGAAGTGAGGACATGCAAGGACAAGGAGGGTAAGCAAACAGGGAAGAGGAAGGGAGAGAGGGAGACCAGAGCCTAAGAGATGAGCGTGGACTCCAACTTTGACCTGCCAAGCCTCCAGTAAAGAAGCAGAGGGGTTCAAGCTTCCACCATGGCTCAGGATGCTCCAGAGAGAAGAGACGAGGCAGAGAGGAAGGTCTCCAAGGAAGGATTACCTGAGCAGGTAGAGAGAGCGGAGCCAGCTACTGTCAGGATGCCTTTGATATGGAAGAGGTACATGTCCCAGAGGCAGCAGACAGAGGAGATATCTGATGGGGCCCTCTAAGACTTATGAGTGGCCTGCATAGGGCCAAATGGACAGGTGGAACGGAGCTGGGTAGAGAGAAGCCCCAGGCCTCTCCACATCAGACACCAGAGCCCCAGGTCACCTAGCTCCACCTATTGTTGTTGTAGGGGTGGCCTTCCCTGTCCAGACTCTGCTCCAAAGTCCCCCAAAGGCAAAGCTGTTCGGCTATACACCCCCAAACCTAAAAGACTTTGGTCACAGGGAACTGAAGTTGGGCAAGCAGGGAAAAATCCAGAGGAGTACTGGCTAGGCTAACCTCCCTACATCCCTGCGCCCCTGAATCCCTACACCCCTATGTCTCTGTACCCCTGAACCCTACGTCTTACATCTCCCCCCACAACGTCTCCTCCAGCCTGGACCCAGCTCAGTTCTTGAGCTGTTTCTCTCTCTTTGCAGATGACACTAAGTCTCATGGGACAGAATGCAGACTGGAGATAACCTGAACCCAAGAGCCAACTCCAGGTTCTCTTCCCTGGGGCTCAAGGCTGAGCTTAGGACTGCAGCTGTAGGGATAGCCTGGCCAGAGTCCTCCGACAAGAAACTCGATTCGTTTCTCCCACATGAGGCTCTGGTCTTTGGGCGATGGTCCTGGGCTTATCACCCCAAGTGGGAAATAGATGACCAGGAACTATGTGTACAGAGGTCATGGCCTGAGATGATCAGCCTTGACACCAAAGAGCCTCTGGCTGGGGATGGACAGCTTTGTGGGGTCTGAGCAGCCACTAACTACCAAGGTTTAGCCTTAGTAGACAGACTGGAGGTTGATGAGAGCTGGTCTACCCTGAGAACCAAAGTCTTATTCACCACAGTCAAAGGCTAACCCAGGGGTCCACAGGCATGCAGAGCTCCCCACCCCACATAAATACAATTCATACAGCTGTCAAAAATACATGGAGCAAAGCAGGGATGGGTGTAAAATAGGTTCCTATCTGGTGGGGTCAAAGATAAACAAGACAAGGATAGGAGGGAAGCATGTCCCCAACCCACAGTAACGAGGCTGGCATGGGGAGATCTGGGACTGCTGGGTCCTCCAGAGGCAGCAGCTCCTGAGAAACAGCTTTGGGGAGGTAGAGGTGACTAGTTTGGGGTACCACGGTGTGCCCCGTTGCCCTCTGCCCTCAGTGAATGCTTCTGGAACAGGCTGTAAAGGATCCGCAGTGTGCTCTTGACATCCTTGTTTACAATATCTGTGGGCAGAGGGAGCAAGGCAGCCTGTTAGGCAAGGACAGGGGAGAGCATTTGTCCCCAGGGATGGGGGAAGGTCCATGCTACAAAAAAAGATCTCCTGCAAACAGGGACAAGGAACTCAAGACCCAGTGCCAACCACACAACATATATTGGTGTGTCCTTCCTCTTGTCTGGGCTTCTCCTGCCATCATGTCCCCTTCCCCCAACAGTGACTGGGTGCTCCAGACATTCATCCTGAGGGACTTCAGTCCCTGTTGCAGGCATGGTGGCCACAGCATCCCTCCTAGAACGCCTAGGGAACAGTATCTCTTTACAGACCAGCAAGCAGGGGACCCCTCTAACAATGTTTGTCCCTCTACTCTCCAGGATACTCTCAATTGCATCCAAGGCAGGTCCTCCAGGCAAGGGGCGCTATGCACTCACCTTCAGGGTTGACAGGGTAGCTGAATAGGCCTTCATCCTTGAGCAGCTCCAGGGCTAGGGTGACATTGTGAAGCTATGATGATAAAGCCAATCAGATGTCAGCAATGAGACGCTGGGTCCAGGTACCAGGCCCTTCCTATCACCGACGGCATCTCTCCTTGTCTATCCATGGTTTGAATCCCAGAACTACAACAGCAATCAGGGGGCACCCGGCCATCTCCATCTAGGCCCTGTGAATAGAGAGCTCCCTCCTTCACGAAGAGGCCTGCATCAGCACACAGCTCTTAGCAGATGCCACATACGGGACAGGCGTGATCAAGGAGGCATCTCAATTGAAAGATCCTCACTGAGAGATTGGGGGGAGGGGTTGGTGGAGGTGACACCCTGTATTCGAGTCTGTCAGGGTGAGGTAACCAGGGCTTGTAGGTGGTAGAATTCCCTTAGAAAGTGGAAAGCAATCTCTGCCTAGGGGGCCTCAAAAGAGCAGAACAGATGAGGCGAGGCAAGGGCCATGATGCAGAACAAGCACACCTGGAAGATGGATCTCAGGCCCGCAGCTCTCCAAAGGCTCGTCATCCTCAGTAAGTTCCAGACCAAGGGGGAAGTAGTCTGCGAAAATGCAGACAAGAGCACACAGCTCAGTCCTCCTCTATGTTCCCAAGTCTCTCCCTAAGGAATCTCCTGGGAAGGGGGACCCCCCCCCCATTATTGATGCTTTCGTCAGGAGTGTGGCTTGCAGGCTGCCCAGGAAGTAAAACAGGAAGAGGGAAATCTGGCCCCTGCTCTGGCTTGTACGCTCTTGACAAGCCAGTATCTCCAAAGAGTGATCCAGGATGTCAAGGAAGAGGTATCTGTGGTCAATTAATTTTGCAGAGTCTTAGCTCCTTCACAGCAGGACCGCTCGGAGCCTTGAATACATCCTTATAAGTCAAAAGCTTCAAGGGTATTTATATTTCCCTGAGGCCACAGACTCCATTTGTCACAACACCCCATGTGGCCAAATTTGAGAAATCCTTCCTTCACACATTTGTGGGGATGGGCTTCAGAGTCTCCCACACAGCTCTACTGCTATGTGTCCAGACCTATGTCTACTTTTAATTTGAGGCGGGGTCTCACTGAGTTATCCAAGCTGGGGTTGACCTCACTCTGTACCCAGGCTAGCCCAAAACTTGCAATCCTTTTGCCTCAGCCACTCCAACAGTCGGGGTTGCAAGGGTACACCCAACCATCAGGTCTCCTACTCCGCAGATCCTTCCACTGGCTCCCTCCTCTCCCGGCTCTGAGCTAAGCAGTTACCATGTCCCCCTTGCTTATTCCCACGCAGGTGTGAAGGTTGTGGTATCATGGGTTGGGAGCTGACTGTGCCAGGAATGTTAGATGCTTGCATGGCTGCCCTGGCCTGTCACTGTTCTTACTTTATTTTTGCATTTATTTATTTACGGAGGGGAGTGTATGCCACAGCATGTGTGTGGAGGACAGAAGACAACTTTCGAGAGTCGGTTCTCTCTTTCCACCACATGGGCTCTCGGGACCAAACTCAGGTCATCACGCTTGGCGGCAACTACACTGAGCCATCTGCCCAAGCCCATCAACTCTCGTAATTTAAAAATACTTGTTTGACCCTCAACTGTGGGCAGGCTGTGCACAAAGCTCAGAATCAGAATGGCACCTGCTCTCAGGGAGTCCATGCTGAAGGATCAGAGAACATGGGGCTCCCCTTAGCACACGCTTCCGCCTTGAAGCTCATAAACCAAAGATCTGGCCAGGCTCCTGAGAGGTGATAGGCCTCCCTCACCCCTAACCTCCATCCTCTATCCCCTATCCCCACTTCCACCCCCACCCCAGCCTGGCCTGTCCTTTGCTTCCGAACAGTCTGAGGTGATGAAGAGAGAGTTCGGTGCTCTGCAGAGCCAAGGAAGGCCAGGACCCAGGACACACGTTCTCATCCTCCTGAGAGAAAATTGAACGTGGGAGGAATCCAGCTTCCTGCCTCTGGGGCTTTGGTTTCTGCAGAGCAAACGGCCTCCTCTCTCTCTGTCCCTAACTCTACTTTAAATGGAACGCTGACTCCCTTGCATCTACACTGCAATCAAACAACACCTGACAATGAAAACTGTAGTCCTGGGGGGCTGCTCTAAAGAGAAGCACCAGAATCCAGCCTCCAGCTAAGGACCTGTGGCTGTGGTCTGCCATGTTCCTGCCCTGAATCTCTTCCACCAGCCCCAATCTCCTCTTTCGGGCTCTGAGCTAATGCCACGTCTCTTCATTTATTCCCATGCCGAGTTGGAAGAGAGTCTAATGGTGGATTCCCACGTTAGCTGTGCCAGGAACCTTGAACCTCTATCTGGCCTGGCCTATGTGGGGGTGTTGGGGCATAGCAAGCACAGGCCTTATGTCACAGGAAGTCTGGCTGCTGAATGGCATGGGATGGACCCATGCAACTGAGCCTGGGTTCCTACAGTGCCTGCCTCCCTCATTGGACTTGTCTCACTGTTCATCCCTGATGTCCCACTGATGGATGGATACAGGTTGGTCCTACACTGTGAGCCTCCCACAGGCTCACCCTGCTCCTAAGCAGGACTCAGGGGTGGATTGTTCCTGAGTACCAGACTTGCATCTGTGACCTATGTGGTCTCAGGGAAGTCTGTCAGACTCCCAAGGACTCGGTCTTGCTCTGTGTAAAGTGGGTACACAATTTACCCTCCCTCTTCCCGGGGTAGAGAAGAAAGAACCAGAGAGAGGTCTGGGAGAAGCTTCATAGAGGCCTGCTAAGTGCCAGGGGGCTACTAAGAAAACAGTGGGGCAGAGTCGGTAGCCATAGAAACATCTAGACAGCAACACTAGGGCAGGTAAGGCCAAGGTACCCAAGGCTGAGCTCTGGGGAGCAGCAGTGCCCTTGTAATAGGACAAGATAAGCAGAGGGTACAACAGACAGAGAGCAAAAGAAGAGAGAAAGAAAGGCCCGACTAGGGATGTGAAGGACCCAGCCTGCAGGTGACACACTTGGGGACAGGTGTCCTGACTAGGTGTTACCTCAGGAGGAAATGGCACTACCTAAAAGAATGTGGACAGAGATGGGCAAGCCATGTGGTCCTAGGCAGGCCACCAACTGTCCCACCTCCATCACCCCTCTCAACGGTTGCCTGAAGGTTGGAAGATTATAGTAGCCCCAGAAAGTGCCTGACGGGAACTAGGGATCCATGCCTCTCCAAGCCCCCTCCCCAATGGCTTCTCCACACTACTGCTTACTGTTTAGTCCCCATACAACCTGACAGTGGGCAGGGCAGTGCTAGCAACCCATTTCAGAGATAAGAAGCACAAGAGAAGCTGGGCTCCGACCAAGGAGGACGTACTCTTTCCCTTGCTAGGGTCTTGATTTGGAAGATGATAGGAATCTTCTCCGGGGGCAGGAAGTCTCTGAAAAGGGAATACCCTGGGTCATAGCCCAAAGGAGATGAGTGGAAAGCTTGTCTAGTGGGCAGAGAAGAAGGGTGCTAGAGTCTTCATGGGCAGCGATGCACAGATGCATGGTGCATATTCAAGGTGAGCACACCCTGGCACTCATAATTTCCTGGCCTATCACTCCTCATCCTTCTTCCTGGGGTCAAACTTAGCTGCCTGCCTGGACTAAAGGTGTGCCTTTTGGCAGCTCTGGGATCCAGGGTCCATATGAAATGCCTTGCTATCAAACCTGCTCTACCCAGTCCCTGTAGCCCTCTTGAACCACAGACTGCTCCCCCAAAGTATTCCTGAGCCTCTGCTGAGTCTGCTCCCCCACTTCAAGACATCTTCCATCTTCCTCAATTCTGTAAAACAAACCCCAACCAGCACCATTCTCTTGTGACTCTGCCGAGCATACCAGAAACCAATCCCTTGCCTTGAAGTCCTGGAAGGCCACCATCCCAGGAGAACTGCTGGTAGAGACAGAGGAGCTTGAAAGCCAAGTCATGAGGGATTGTGTCCTGGACAGCATGGCATGGTACTAAACAAACTCTTGGAGAGTGGGGAGTCCAGTGCATGAGTGGGTCTGAGTGGGTGACTGGGTGGTTAGGTGAGTTGAGCGAGGCAGATGGGTAGATATGTGGACAAATAGGTAGGTGAAAGAGTAGATGGATAAATGTGTAGAAAAATAGATAGATGGGTAGATGGATGGATGGATGGATGGATGGACGGATGGATGGATGGATGACTGGGTAGGTAGATGGATGAGTGGGTGTAGGTGGATAGATGGATGGATGGATGGATTGATGATAGAGGGATAGAGAAATGAATGGATAGAGAGATGAGTGGGTGGGTGGATGGATGGGTAGATAGATTGATGATGGATAGATAGGTGGGTGGATGGATGAGTGTGTGGATGGATGGATAAATCAATGGATGAGTAGATAGATGTATAGGGGATGTATAAATAGGTACATAGTGTTGGATGAGTAGATGGGTAGATTAACTGGTGGGTGGATAGGTAGCTGGATGGTGTCAATGGACACATGGGTAGATAAACGAGTGGATGGACACATGGATGGGTGGATGAGTGTGAGGATGGATGGGTAGACAGGCATATGGACAAACTTCCTTCCCACTTTCCTCATTGCTTAGAATTGAATAAAGAATGTCAGGCCAAGGCCATAAATCTGTCTACCACCTCCCCCCAAAAATGTCATGGAGGAAGACCTTGGAAGCTTACCATTTCCGTGGGAGAGCTGGGAGTAAGATAGAATTCCTTCAGATGCAAGAAAAAGCCTTCCAGCTGTCCAATCAGCAGGAGCAGGATGACGCCATCTGCAAACTGCAGGTGTTGTGTTTCAGTCTGTCATCCTCATAGCACACTGTGCACACTTGGGCCCCAGCTGGTGCATTGTTTTGGATTCTTTGGGGTAGGGCCTGGCTATAGGAAGTAGATTACTGGGGTACAGTAGATTAATGGCTACAGTCCCTCTGGCTCCTTCCTGCTGGGCTCTTGGCTTCCTGTCCATCACAATGTGAACAGCTGACACCCCCCCCCCCCGTCCCCATCATATTCTGCCCAAGCATGTGGGGCCAAGCAAAGAGACCAAACACAAACCTGTGAGCTAGACAAACCCTTCCTCTTTGTCTTAGGCATTTGTCACAGTGACATATAAGGGACTAACAGGAGAAAGCAGGACTGTGGTGTGAGGGACACTGACATTGGAGGGGTTCCACTCTGCCTCTTACATGCTGTGTGAGCTGAAAGAGGTTGTGCCACCTCTCTGAGCCTCACTCTCCTTCCGAGGAGAGTGGGGTTGGCAGAGGTTAATAACAGCCACATGTAGCAGTTGTGGGCTGCCTGGCTCTCACAATACATTCAATTAAAAAAGCTGTTTCCAAACTTACTATGGAATAGCCTCATGTTCTCTGTTCTCTCTCTCTCCCTCTGCCCCACCCTCGAGCGCACATGCCCATGCGTGTGTGTGTGTGTGTGTGTGTGTGTGTGTGTGTGTGTGTGTGTGTGCAGGTACATGTAGAGGCCAAAGGACAACTTAGGGTATTACTCCTTAGAAATAGTCCACCTATTTGGGGTGGAAAAAACAGTCTCTCACTGGCTTGGATCTTGCCAAGTAGGCTAGCCTGGCTGGCCGGAAAGCCCCAGGGATCCCCCTGTCTCTGCCTCCTCAGAGCCTGGAGCCATGGCTCAGTGGTTAAGACCACTCTCTGCTCTTACACAGAACTGGATTTGGTTCCCAGCACTCACACGGCAGTCCCAGCCATCTGTAACTCCAGTTCCAGGGAGTCCAACACCTTCTTCTGGTCCCTTTGGTAATTGAGCACATGTGTCGCACATACATGCATGCAGGCAAGCACTCATACATATAAAAGAGACTCGTGTGCCACCACAGCCCAGGACTCCGTCTTGCCAGGAAAGCACACCACCAGTGAGGCACCTTCCTGCGCCACCCCCATTGTGTCTATTTTTAAATGACAAGTTATTCCATGGATTACAGACACGTTTGTGAAAACAGAGTTAGTATAAAACTCTCCCATCAGGAAAGGAAAAGAGGAATACACGGTCCCATTAATATTTCTGTCTGTTCTGTCTGCACGGTCTGAGATAACGCTGCACTAAGCACGTCAAATGCTAATGTAATCCTGCTGAATCTCTCTGCTGTGGAAAGGCGCTGTTCTGTCTTTAATGGAATTTCCCCTGATTAAGTCTGTTCTGATGTTATTAGTTTGGGCCTGGAAGCATCTCTGCTGCTGTCCCCCAAAACATAGCTGGGAAACCTAATTCCGAGGTCTCCTCTATCACTCCACATGCCTACCATCCTTGCTTACTTACTCTTGTTTTAACAAAGAAGAGAAGGCTACTGGAAGTGAACTGTAACCCTGAGATATCGTGCTGTGTCCACCCACGGAAAATACAGTCAGAGATAGGTGTGCTGCTCGGGGAAAGCCACTGTGAGTCAGGTGACATACACGTTACTAAATGCCAATGCTTCCCCACCCGTGATCCCATGAGGTTGAATTGTTCCCACCTTATAAAGCAAGGAGCCTTAAATTCAGGGAAATTCAGTAAAATCACCCAAGGTCACACAGCCAACGTGGACGTACTCTCAGAGCCCAAGGGCACCAAGTGGCAGGCACAAGATGAAAAAGCATATGCATATGGCTCTGAGGTCTGTGTGTTCACCCCACCATGTTGCCAGAGCACTCACAAAGTTCACATGGCCACCCACCATGGGCAGTTGCTTAGAGCATATACTTGGGCCTCAAGTGCCTCTATCCAAATCCCACGACCACCACTTAGTTGCTGTGTGGCCTTCGGTAAGTTACCTAACATCTCTGTGTCTTAATAGCGTCATCTATTGAATGGGGCTTTATGAGTTCTCACATGGAGAGGGGATTAGGGGATGGGAGTTACAGAGCTGATGGTACAGAATATTTTGCTCCAGACAGAGCAGGTACAAAGCACTTTCCTGTTTGGCCCCAAACTCAGGAATATGTGGCCTGGCCCTCTGTGATCAGGTTCTGCATAGGCTTTCAGACGTGGCTGATACCCACAGCCCAGGAAGGCCTGCTCAGGGTCCATGTCACCGCCCTGTCTGGCCTAGGCAATATCAGATCTCTGCGTTTCTATCACCTTGTGTTGTGGGAACACTGGATACACAGAATCTCTGTGAAGGTCATGGCTAGGTGAGGGACTTTGGATCTGTGGGGGTTCTGTTCCTACCTTAGGATAATTGAGTTTGTGTTGTCACAGTGGGCTAAGCTCTGAGAGCGGGGGTGGGGAGAAGAGCCCACTGACGGCAGGACTGTGCCGGTTGCTCTAACTACCCTGGCACCAGTCTAGGAAATGGGCTCATCACGATCTCACTGCTATGTCTGAATAAACATAATTACAGGGGAGGCAACTCGCTCTGGTGGCAGAATGTCCAAAAGCAGTAGTTCTCAACCTGTAGGTCATGACCCCTTTGGGGGTCACTGACCAGATATCCTGTATATCAGATAATTTACATTATAATTCATAAGAGTAGCAAAATCGCAGTTACGAAGAAACAGTGAAATACTTTTAGGGTTGGGGGGTCACCACAATGTGAAGAACTGTATGAAAGGGTCGCAGCATTATGAAGGCTGAGACCTAGAGCATCCTGTACCTTAGGAGCCATTCTGATAAATAGGTAACAACAAAGCCTGCAGTAGAGATGGCTCTGCCTTCATGGCTTCTCACAGCTCCCCTGCCCAGGGTCTCCAAGGGTTTCCTCTGGCAATACTGCCTGCCAGCAGCACACCCCACTAGAGAGGGTCCTGAGATCTCTAGAAGTGACAGCTCACTTCCAGTCACACAAATGAATTTCTGGAGCTCAGAAGCCCTCAGGTCCCCATCCCTGCCTGGAGACCCAGAAGTGTCCCTACCTGGGTGTCCAGACTCTGCACAGACAGGCCCAGGCGCTCTAGCTTCTGGTTGACAAAGCTCACGATGGCCTAAGACAGAAGAGCCAGGGCCTCAGAACCACTAGGGACCCTTCCCCCTCCTTCCAACCCGGAGTGACAGAAGGCCTCCCCCATCCTCCAGCACCCAGCAGATATGGGGTGAGACCTGTGCCCTCCCTCATCACCCTGGGACACAGGCAGGTGGGTGAAGAGCTTTGATCTGCCCTACCTCTTTGACAGCGTGCACTTCCTCTGGAGCCAGCTTAAATAATTCATCAAAAGCGTCCTCTGCAGACCAGAGTGATAAACAGCTCATTACGAAGCTGTTATCTTTGTGCCAAACAGAATGTTTTCACACAAAAGTTTCTCAGAACAACCAGTCCCATGGGAGCTACAGCTAGATTTTCCAGTTCCTGAATGAAACAGGCTTGGATTGGGGACACACGGCTCCCTGGCTTGTGAGATAGTTCCCTCTCTGTGCGTCAATTTCTTCATCTTAAACACCTGATGAATGATGCCTGCTAGGCTGGGTCACCTTAGAGGTCAAAGTGGGGAATGGGCACACATCTCAGGGTCTGCAGTGGTATATGGGGGTGGGAAGATAGAGGGATGGATGGTTGAATAGATATATATCTGACTGGCTTGTGTATAGATGGATGAATGGATAGAAGGTTGGGTGTGTGTGCGTGTGTATTTATGAATGATGGGTGAAGATACACAGATACATACATACATACATACATACATACATACATACATA
>JADRCD010194121.1:0-35987 GCA_019843815.1 Montemys delectorum | reverse complement strand
ATTGAACTCAGGACCTTTGGAAGAGCAGTCAGTGCTCTTAACTGCTGAGCCACCTCTCCAGCCCCTATTTTCTTCATTTTCAGTGTCACCATTTAGATGAGTGCAGGTAGTAACAATTGCTCCATCTTATTTTGTGACTTCTCACTCATTTTCCCTTTTGTTGAAACTTCCCCCACAGTGCTCAAACACATGCGTGCTGACACACATACACCTTGCTGTCTCCTGCAGGACCCTTCCCAAGCAAACCACAATTTTTTTTTTGGTTTTTTGAGACAGGGTTTCTCTGAGTAGCCCTGGCTATCCTGGAATCAGTCTGTAGACCAGACTAGCCTCGAACTCAAGAAATCCACCTGCTTCTGTGTCCCAAGTGCTGGGATTAAAGGCATGCGCCACCACCACCCAGCAGAACCCAACTTTTAATCTCTCCCATCTTCACCCTCATTCAAGGGCTGAAACTCTAGCCTCCACACACCTGTCTGGTACTTCTCTTCTGTGGAACCAGAATATTTCAGATCCAAGAGTGTCTAAACACGTTTACTTTCTCTTTTTTCCTTTCCTACTGTTGTACAGGCTAAATCCCTGAATTCTGGGTTCAGTCGATATTACACTGTATAGGTTCACAGGTGAGCACCAATCCACCAGGCGTCTTACAATCTAAATGAACATAAAAATGACTCTCTAGAAACGATGGTTTTAGTTCTGTTTTTGAGCCACATTCTTTTAATATAGCTCCAGATATTCTGGAACTAAACAGATCTTGCCACCAGAGTGCTGGCATTAAAGGTAATTTATGTCTCTGGGATTAAAGGTAATTTGTTTCTGGGAGTGCGGTACACATGACTGCCAGGTGCCCAAAAGAGAGCAGAGGCACTGAAACTGGAAGTAACAGGCAGTTGTGAACCACCTAACATATATGGGTGCTGGGACTTTATAAGGGCAGCAAGTGCTCCTAACTGGTGAGCCATCTCTCCAGCTCCTATACTGGCAAAGTTTTAAAAATTGATAATATAAGGGCTGGAGAGATGGCTCAGAGGTTAAGAGCATGGGCTGCTCCAATCCAGAGTCCTGAGTTCAATTCCCAGCAACCACAGTAGCTTCACAGCCATCTATGAGATCTAATGCCCTCTTTTAGCATGCAGGCAATACGAACACTGTACATATAATTTTTTAATTTGATAATATAAACCCCTTCAATCCTAGCACTTAGGAGGCAGAGGCAGGCATATTTCTGTGAAGACATCTAGAGCTACACAGTGAAGCCCTAAGAAGAAAAAGTAGGATACTACAGAGTTGGTGAATTGTGACTTCAAATATTCCAACTCTGATCCAAGAATTCTACCCACTGTGACTCAAGACAGGGACTGAGCCACTATAGGTAAGGGAACATGCTAGAAATCCTCAACACCTCTCATTGACGAATCCAGAAATATATGCCAGGGTGGCTACACATCAGGGTAACAGCTGCTTTCCAGAGGGAAATGGGTATACAAGTGAGCTATCAGGTTACACAAGTGTTCACACTTGTGTAAAATAAAAGCATATATGGAAGACAGAAGAGAGACAGTGGGACATGTTGAGTAGGTTAGTAGCTACAGTATCACAAGTGCACACAGAGCAATTTTATACACATTTTTAATGAGTATATATTAGTCTAATAAGCAGAAAAATACAAATAACAAATCATGATAGCAAAATGTTTCTCATAATTACTTTAAAGTTTCTAAGAATGATGTGTTATCACTGATTTACCCAATCTTATTCATACAACGTATGAAGTAACCCATAAGTCTGCTTATAGCATAATTGAGAGTTTTTGCTTGGTCATAACTTCTTTTCTAAGTTGCTACTTGGCATGAAACCCCATGGACTGGAACCAAACAATAGAGCCAGGCACATAATAGATGGAGTTAACCAGTGGAAAGACACCTCCATCTTAAATGGGATTGTCTATGCCCCTTGAGTCTGATATGCTGACTCCCATTTTGTCTGCCAATCTGAAGAAGTAACCAAGGTGCTCACCAGGGAGGAAGGGGGAGGAGGTAGAGTGGGGTGAGTAGAGAACAGAGAGTCTTTACTGGTTCTTTCAGAGGCAGGCGGGGTATAGAAGTGTCTCTCCTGACCTCTCAGAACTGCCTTTTCCTCTCACTTATTCAAGGTTGAGGGTTGGTCAAAACACAGGAAGCCAGCCAGTGGTGTGTCAAGGCCTGCGGCCCAAGAATCAGTAACAGCAACCATATTAGCATACATAGAAAACTGGCTTTAGAGGGGAAGAGCTCAGAACTCAGTTCTACTCACTTATGTACCTCTGGCTGCCTTAGAACTCATTAAGTAAATCAGGTTAGCCTCAAACTCATGATCGACCTGTCTCTGGCCTCCAAGGGCTGGGATTAAAGGTGTGCACCATCACACCCAGCTAGGACTATTTTCTAAAATGTAACTTTTCTTAGATTTGCCCCTACTATTTGCACAAATTTGTAAAGTCCAAACGTAATTCCGAATGAGGTAGGTAGTCTCTACTCAGACCGTGGTCTCTGAGGTGCCTGTCAAGGCCTATGCCATGAAAGCACTAGACTCCCAGGCAGGGAGTGCTGAGGGTGGCGCCAGCCCATGGAGAAGCTCCTCAGTTGGCTATTTTCTCGATCTCATCCAAATCATCTGTGTCCAATCTTTCTATCTTCTTATCTGAGGGGAAAAGAAAAGATGGGAAGACCTCCACGGACCACCATGGAAATGCAATAGAAGTCACCTAGGACAGCGAGGTAGTCTGCGGAGGCACCTCCCCGTGGGACAGTGATGCTTCTCGAGGCACAAGGCAGGCTGCCTCAGCCTGAGCAGCTGACACCAGGGTTCTCATCTCTCATATCAACTTCCCTGGGAGTGAGGTTCTCCCAGCCTGGTCCCAGGGCACTGATACTCCGGTCCCTGAGCCCCGAATATGCAGAGACAGAGCCTGCCTCAGAGACCAAGGAAACCTCCCCTCTCCCACATCCCCCTCTGAAAAGGGATCCAGGCAGAGCCAGCTCAGGGACTCACTAAAATGCTCCTGGATTCTGTTGAGGATGTTCATGCTGTGCTTGCTGTCAACCATGTTTACTGCCAGGCCCCTCTTGCCAAAGCGGCCTGTGCGCCCAATGCGGTGCAGGTAGGTCTCATTGTCTGGGTTCCCGTCCTTGTCCACAGGAAGGTCAAAATTGATGACCACAGACACCTGTTCAACATCAATACCTGTACAAGGGGGTTGGAGGGAGGCAGACAGGAGACAAAGAGGGGCACCATCAGCCACACATACCCACTTGCGCTGAAGATACGGCTGGGACAGGGCACATCTGGCATGTGGCCACTAAAGAGCACACCACTAAAGAAGGCTGTAGCCGAGGCCAAAGGACACAACTCTACAAGTCATGGAGCATCTGGAAACCTTCCCACCAAGGCAGGACTGCTGGCTTCCCTTCCACCCAAAGGGAATCAGCCCCACCTAGGAAGGAACGTCCCTCAAACCCTCCCTCCTCCATGAGACAGACTGTGGACACAAGAACGTTTGTTGCTCACAGGCTGGGCCCCCAGCCTGGTGAATGGGGCCAGTCTCTGCTCACCACGGGCACACACGTTGGTGGTCACCAGAACCTTCTCTTTGCCTTCTCGGAAGCGCTCGATCACGGCAGCCCTTTGCTCCACCATCATCTCTCCACTCAGCAGGGCCACCTGGTGGCCCTCTTTTGAGAGCTCTGCTGCCAGCCAGCTAGCTGTTTTGCGGGTCTGGAAAAACAAGCAAACAAACATGTAAACATTAAATACAGTAAAATTGCCGGGCAATGGTGGCACATGCCTTTAATCCCAGCACTTGGGAGGCAGAGGCAAGAGGATTTCTGAGTTCGAGGTCAGCCTGGTCTACAGAGTGAGTTCCAGGACAGCCAGGGCTACAGAAGAGAAACCCTGTCTCGAAAAACAAAACAACAAAAATACAGTACAATTGCCAATCTCACAGTATAGTAGTAAGCAAAAGTGTCAACTAGGGAAACAATTTTACAAAGTTTTCACTACAAAAATACACTGGAGTCTGATGAAATGGTTCAGTGGGCAAAGACTCACTGTCTCAGATATCCTGACATACTGTGCCATGTACACACACAAAATAAGTAAATGTAACAACAAAAACTCCTACAGTTTTAGCACTTGGGAATCTGAGGTAGAGGAGATTGAAGTTGACAGCCTGTCTTAGCTACACAGTGAGACATTTATCTAAAAAACAAATCTGAGTGTGTCACAAAAGGAGTAGGGGAAATTGGAAAAGTTATACAATCCTATTACCCCATTACCTGGATTCATTCTCTGAGATGTCCCTGTCACGAAGAAACATGTCAGACATGCCATGTCAGAGACATGAAGGGATGGTTCTGGGTAAGAGGAGCCTTGACACAGGACTACTAAATGTAGTAAGCAATCACTGGTTGGCTCAACTTTAAGCTAGCATAAAGCAATATACTGCAACTTTAATCCTAGCACATAGGGGTAGAAGCAGGTGGATTTCTGAGTTGGAGGTCAGCCTGGTCTACAGAGTGAGTTCCAGGACAGCCAGGACTACAGAGAGAAACCCTGTCTTGAAAAACAAAACTAACAAAAACAAACAAACAAACAAAACCACCAAATAAACTCACAGCAGAATGTTTTGCACTAACAGAAGCGGATATGTCTTTTGTCTCCTAACACTATTTTCAAGTGTTTCCTTCCTCCTGTGACAAGTAATCAGCATGTTACATTTCTTCCTTTTTCCTAGAAGTCATCAGCAACTTTGGATTCTCCAGTAACATATCCCTTAGAAATAGGTACTGTTCTAGGAATGTTGTGTTAAAGCTATATAACCCCTAGTACATGACCACTAAAGAAACCATTTTCTCCATTCCCACAAGCTAGTGCCTTGCTACAGAGAATCTGGTCCTTCTGAGCAAAAGGCTAAATGATATAGGGCAGTGCATCGAGAAGGCCTGGGACAACTACTCACATGGCAGAAGATCATGGCTTGGGCGATGGTGATGGCCCCATACAGATTGCACAGGGCCTGGAACTTCTCCTCTCTGTTATTGCAAAGGACATAATACTGTTTGATGGTGTCCAAAGTCTCCTCCTCCCGCTTCAGCTTGATGATGTTGGGGTCGGGGACCACCTTCTGGGCAAACTTCCACACTGAGTCTTCAAAGGTGGCAGAGAAGAGCAGCATCTGGCAGTTTCTGGGCAGCATCCTGCAAGTGAAGGCCCAGGCTCTTGGCAAGACTCCAAGGTTTCATAGCCAGAGGAGCACAAGCTCAGCCTCCCCATTCTGGATGGGCTGTGGCCACAGCAGGCTGAGTTGGGTAGAGAGCATCCTGGGGAAGGAGGAGCAGACCCGGCATGGCACTGGGGCTGAGTAAGGGTCCCGGGTCTCTCTTCTCAACCCACACTGGGAGCATGGTGACAGCTGCTGTGGAAATGGCCCACCAGACCAATGCAGCTGCACAGAGCAGAGCAAAGAACCCAAAGATGCAAGAGGAGCTCTGGCAAGTTCCTCCTGGCTCCAGTCCCTACCTCTGGATGCGGATGCTCTGGTCTTGGTGGCCCTGAGTCGCTATCATCACATCAGCCTCGTCCAGAACAAACACCTTGATCTTCTTGGGGTCGATGAACTTCAGCTTGGAGCACCAGTCCAGGACGGTCCCAGGGGTACCAATGACAATCTGCTCACTGACCTTCTGACCTCTTTCCACTGTGGAAAAGATAAGTTTTCTTTACATATTCCAAAGACAAAGCCAGTTTTGGAAATAAGAATTTTCTACATTGTCTCAGAAGTGTCAGAACAAGTCAATTTCAGATTTCAATACATATGGGGAAGCTGGTAAATGGCTTAGTGTGCTAAGACTCCTGTCAGATTCTAAGAACTAAGTTCAATCCCTGAAAACCACACATGGTGAAAAGAAAGAACTGACTCCTACGAATTATCCTCTCACCTACACACAGTCCCACCCCAATAAATGAAACACAGGAGAGTCACCCTCAAGCCTTGCTTCTTCAACTATGAAGCAAAACAACTGTTTGATACACTGTGGAAACAAAATGTGCAGGTCTCTACCTTTTCCTAAAAACTTCAAAAAATTTATTTGTGGATAAAGGGTAGAGTTCTGTGCCTGGTGCCTGCAAAGTTTAGAGGGGAGTGGCAGATCCTCTAGAACTGTTACCAACAATTGTGAGTTGACATGTGGATGTTAGAAAATTGAACCTGGGTTCTTCTAGACGAGCAGTGAGTGCTCTTAACCACTGACTCATCTCTGCAGCCCTCTCCACAGCTGAGGTCATGAAACTCCTCTGTAACTCTACATATCTTTTGATATCATCTACTTGCCCATGCAGTTCACTCAGTCCCTCTTAAGCTGATAGCTGAGTCAAGGATCCTGGCAGACTTTTTGTTCTGTTTTCTGGTCTATGAAAATTCTACTTGTATAGTTAGTTTTCTTTAGTTTAAAACATACATGCCATGACACACACTCTCTGAAGCGTGAGCTAGGTCAAGTTTAAACTAGTTCATGTTCAATTTAACATTCCACTGTAAGAAATTAAGCCAGTGGTCAGGCATGGTAGCCCAAGCTTAGAAATTCCATCTCTGTTTAGACCTCCTCCCTTATACTTACATTTGTTGCCCCGAACAGCATAAGCTAGCTTCAATTCTGGATGAAACTTGCCCATCTGCTCAATCACTTTTCCTGTTTGCAGTGCCAGCTCATATGTTGGGGACAGGCACAAACACTAGCAGAGAAATCACAGAAGGTGAGTTTAGTGACAGACAACAGGCCTAAGCCATTAGCACGCTGATGTGATTCCCTCCTGAAATAGTGCAGGGGACCTACTCCTCAAGCAGACGCCCCATCACCTGTTGAACAAATGCCATCAGTAAGGAACCCTGCATTAGTGGGAGCCCTGGTTCAGTATTGGTGGAGGCCAGTAGAAATCACTGCTTAAAGCTGAGGTCTCCAAAAGAAGCCTACCCTGTCAAGGCCTGAAGCACTAACCTGCTTTGAGATAGCCAAAGACTAAGGGGCCAACATTAGTCACACCTCATCAGATGGCACTACTGGGTCTCAGGGTAGGCAAGCAACAGCCCCCAGGCTTCTAACACTCACCTGAGGGTACCTGTCTCCTGGTTCCACTCTGCTGAGCATAGCTAGGACAAAGGCAGCTGTTTTCCCAGTACCAGACTGAGACTGTGCAATCAAGTTCTGTGGGCTGCATTGACAAAGAACAGAAATAAAATTACTATTGGAGCAAGGTGTGGTGATACACACTTTTAATCCCAGCACTTAGGAGGCAGACACAGGCAGATCTCTAAGTGTGAGAGCAGCCTGGTTTACATACCAAATTCCTGAACAGTCAATGCTACATGGCGAGATCTTGTCTCAAAAACAAACAAACAAAAAGAAACAACAACAAAAAAAAAAACCCACTTAAGTTTCCTTTTATTATTTGTTTCTGCAATGAACAGAAATTAACTTTCATACATTATTTCATTTGGCAATTTTCCACCAAGTTATGTTTCAACTCCTACATTTTAAAAATGTTTTTTATTCATTCATTTATGTACGTCTGTATATCTGTGTATAGGCATGCCATGTATGTGCAACTGAGTGCACAGAGACCAGAAGAGGGAATTAGATATCAGATCTCCTAGAACTTGAGTCACACGAAGTTGTGAACTACCCAATAGGGTACTAGGAACCAAACCTGGGTCCTGTGGAAGAGCAGAAAGTGCTCTTATAACCACCGCGGCCTCTCTCCAGCCCCTTTCAAAGATTTACAAATTATGTTTATGTGCTTAGTGTTTTGGGGGGTGGAGCTATGCAAGTGTGAACTCAAGAGGACAGTTTTTAGGAGTTGGTTCTTTCCTTTTACCACATGGTCCTAGGGATCCATCTAACAGGTGTCAATTATTAGAACATGCATTTACTCTGAGCTACCTCATAGCTCCATTTTATTCTGTTTTTTTCTTAAAGGCTATTATTATTATTATTATTATTATTATTATTATTATTATTATTTGTTTTTTTGTTTTTTTGAGACAGGGTTTCTCTGTGTATCCCTGGCTGTCCTGGAACTCAGTAGACCAGGCTGGCCTCGAACTCAGAAATCCACCTGCCTCTGCTTCCCAAGTGCTGGGATTAAAGGCCTGCACCACTACTGCCTGGCTTAAAGGATATTATTATTTAGATGGGTTCACACCAACAAAACCCTCATTCCAGATTCTGGAGTGTTCTAGTTTTAATACCCCAAGTATCCCAGGGAGATCAAGACTGTGTAGTAAGATCTAGGCCATGGAAGCCCCAATGATGTTTTCTGCTGAGCTATAGATCAAGTTTAAGGATAGCCAGAACTACATAAGAAACCCTGTCTCAATGCTCCTCCCCCCAAGAAGTATGTTAAAATCCCCTTGATTCTCTCTGCACTTTTGAAGCTCTTTTCCTGAGAAAACAGGATGTCCCAGGCAGCCCATTTTGTGCCCAGAAACATTGAAAGCCATTCGTAAAACACTTAGTTAAACCAACTATGAAGAGGTACAGCTGGGTCTGTACTCACGGTTCAGCAAGCATCATGGGTAAAGCGTTCTCCTGGATCTTGGATGGTCGATTGAAGCCCATGGCATAGACTCCTTGGAGAAGCTGTGGTTTCCTAGTAGGAAGGGTAAAGATAAAATGGGTTTCCAGCAATTAAAATGTTTTTAGAGACTTATCACCTTCCCTAGATATATCTACCTATATATGATGCTTATCTCAGTCAAACTACTATTTTACAATTTTCATTTGGTTATTTTCTATGTATGTGTGTATGTATGCATATGCCATGGTATACTGGTGGAGGTCAGAGGGCAACTTGCACGAGTCAGTGTTCTCCTATTCACCATGAAGGTCCTAGGGATTGAATTCGGGTTATCAGGCTTGGTGGCAAGTGCCTTTACCCAATTAACCACCTCACCAATTCCAACAATTCTTTAAAAGGATTTATTTTTATCTATACGTATGAATTCATACATGTATGCATGGGTGTGTGTGGATGCCTATGGAAGACAGGAAAAGGGACTGGATTTGCTGGAGCTAGAGTTTCAAGCAGTCATGAGTTGCTGGAAGTGGGTGCTGAGAATCATCAAGCTGCATTCTACTGCAGCAGCAGTGACTGGTGCTAATCCACAGCCATCTCTCCAGCCCCCACACCATCCAAACCCATCTAAAACCAAAGTCTCATCTTCAATACTAAATGCCACTCTGAGACTACTACAGTTTCTCAGGTAGATAGAAGAATCCACGCTTTCAGCAGACCCACCTAACTGGTCAGATCTGGATGACAAGTGTTCCCTGGTCACTGCAAAAGTGATATTTATTAATTCATAACAGGAAATAAGTTATAAAGGAAATTTCTAAAATAAACACTGCTTGCTATACTGTCGCAATGTAGAATTTCTTCAGAAAAATGGAATTTTCAGAGGTTTTGTAGGCCAGTGTCTCAGGTATCCAAGGTTATTCCTAGTTCTGATGATCTTTTGATGAGTTATTTTGTAAAACTATTTTTCTTTCTTAGAGGTAAGGCCTCTCTATGAAGCTGTGGCTATTCTGAAACTTGATATACCTCACACCTTGACTCATCTCCCAAGTGTACCGCCACACTTAATGCACTACAGGGGACTGTTCCCAGGACTTCTTCATGCACGCTAGGCAAATACTATAGCAACTGAGCTGGCAGTCCTGGCAACTAGTTTTCAAGTAACTACATAACAAATATCAATTAATATTACATTTACAATAAGCTCTCTACTACCTCTATATTCACAAAATATTTAAGAAAAACCTAAAATTCTTTGCTTATTTTTAATTTTTATGTATTATCACTGTACATATGTGCATGACGTTATGTGTGAGTACAGGTTTCACCTGCTGTGTCCCATGCTCATGTGGAAGTTTCAGGACAATTTTCAGGAGTTGTTCTGAGATTGAACTAAGGTTGTCAGCTTGCACAGCAATGGCTTTTACCCACTGAGCCATCTGTCAGGCCAAGAGGCTTTTAATTTTTGTTGTTTTTTAAAGGAAAGAGTTCACATAACCCAGTTTGACTTGAACTCACTACGTTGCTGAGGGTCACCTTGAAGTCCTGACCACTTTAACTCTGCCTCTGTCTTGAGTGCTAGGATCACAGTATTTCCTACTATGCTCACCTTTCACAGAAAAGCTGATAGCAGGGCATGATGTCTCAAACCTGTAACCACAATACTCAGAAAGCCTCGAGCACACTATCCTGGGCTACAGTGAGTTCCAGGTCAGCCTGAGCTACTGAGTGAGACTTTAAAAAAGGGAGTACGGGGGGCAGACTGGCAAGACGTCTATGGTAAAGCCATGTGCTACCAAGCCTAATGACCTGAGTTTGATCTGTCAGATGGAACCCAGAGATAGAACAGAGGAATTGACTCCCACAAGTTACACTCTAGCCTCTGTGCAATTTGTACTCATGCACACATGGAGACATGTGCAATAAAAAAATTTAAAGACAAAAAGACTAGAGATGGCTCAGTAATTAAGAGCACTAGCTCTTCTTAACTACTAGTTAAGGAAGTTGGTTAGATTCTCATCACCCATGTGGTAGCTTACAATTGTTTGTAATTGTATTTCTATGAGATCTTACTAACTGACCTCTTCCGGTCTCAATGGCCCCAGGAATGCACTAATTTGTTCATATAGATATACATAAATACACACACACACACACACACACACACACACATATATATGTATATGTAAGCAAAACATACACAATGAAAATGTTATACTACATAAGATAAAAATAGTAAACTTTAAAATATTAAAAATTGTTTAAAAGATGAACAAATCTCAGAAGTAAACTATTCTGGCAGATGTAGGTTCTCAACGTAGCTAAGCTTCAAAACAACAAAATTCTCTGGTATTCTCTACTGGGTAACAAAGGCAGCCTCTGATGTGCTTGTTAAAAGCAGTCACTACCCAGTGTTCACCAACCCAAGGGGCTCCACTGGCTCACCAGTTTTTTGCATTTCAGACCTATAAGTATAAAAAAAACCCAAGCTGAGCATGATGGTTCATGTCTGCAACCCTAGTGTATGGAAATGGGAAGTGGAATCTGGATCCCCAGCTTGCTGGCCAACCACTCTAGCCAATAGGTAAGCTGTGAGTTCAATGAGAGGAGGGAAATGACACAGCAAGATACCCAATATCAATCTCTGGCCCAAGCGCGTGCACATGCATTCCCATGTACAGACACACAAAAACCCCCAACACCAATCTAGGTTCCATCTATTTATTGTCCAACAACTAAGAAAGAGAAAACCTACCTAAGAGGAAAATTCAAGCTCTAACTGGTAGTTCAGCTCTGTAAGTGAAGCAGTTGGCTGGCCAAAGCAGGAGGACCTCTGCAAGTTCAGGCCAGCCATGGCTACATAGCTAGGTTTTTTTCAGACAGACACCAATCCATCAGAGCTGAACTGACAGTGCAAGTCTTTCCAAGGAAAGGAGTTAGAACTCAGTAAGACTCAGGAAACAACTGAACACATCAAACTGCCCTGATGCCGTTGAGACGACTGGCTCCCATCTGTAATCCTAGCACTTAGGAGTCTGAGGCAGGAGGATAACTGTGAGTCCTAGACTAACCTACACTACCCAGTCAGTCCTAGCTACCTTATGCTATATAGTAAGACCTTAAAAGGGGGGAGTGGTGGAGAGATGGTCCAGTGATGAAGAGCACTGGCTTTTCTTGCAGAGGACCTGAATTCTGTTCCCAGCAGCCACATGGCTCACAACTATCTATTACTATACTTTCAGGAGGTCTAATGCCGTCTCTGATCTCCACCTGCACCAGGCACACAAATGGTGCACATACATACATGCAGGCAAAAGTACTCATGCATAAAATATCTAAATTAAAAAATATATCTTTTGTCAGGCAGTGATGGCACACGCCTTTAATCCTAGCACTCGGGAGGCAGAGGCAGGTAGATTTCTGTGAGACTAGCCTGATCTACAGAGCCAATTCCAGGACAGTCAGGGCTACACAAAGAAACCTTAAGAAACCTAAACCTGGGGGCTGGAGAGATGTCTCAGTGGTTAAGAGAACTGACTGCTCTTCCAGAGGTCCTGAATTCAATTCCCAGCAACCACATGGTGGCTCACAACCACCTGTAATAAGATCTGATGCCCTCTTCTGGTGTGTCTGAAAACAGCTACAGTATACTCACATATAATAAATAAATCTTAAAAACAAAACAAAAACAAAAACAACAACTACCAAACCAAACCACAAAGATTGTGATAGAAACATTTGATATATGAATGAGGCTGCTGTGTCAGCTGGTAAAGTACTGCCACAGAAGCATGACGGCCTGGGTTTAGATGTCCAGCACTCACATAAAAGCAGAGTAGTGGTATATGCGTGTAACACCAGGGATACCAAGATGACAGTAGAGACAGGGAGATCCCTGGGATATCCAGCTGCATGGATGTGCTCCAGGTTAGAGAAAAGTCTGTTTCTCTCTCCCAGTAGTATTTGCTACAAGAGCTCCATCCATCTTTCATTTTCAAGTGGTCAGTATGGTAATATTGACTATAGACACAGTGTTTTACAGCCCAGCCTCATTTCAAATAATTAAACAAGAAAACCGCTTCTGAGAGCTACTGGGTACATTTTATTACAAGGCACTCCCTTCTTTCAGAACCTGGCCTATCAAAGGTTGCATTGCATTCTCAGTACTAAAGAGCCTAGAGCAACTCCAAGCATGAGGCCGCTGCCCTACATTCTTCAGATGCAGTAAAAACCATCTAGCCTGTGTCAGCCCCATAAAATTGAAATAAGATCAATGCCTTATTAAAAAAGCCTTAAGCCTGTATAAACATCCTGCCATCAGCCACAGCCTGGGACAGGTTGTTACTCAAGGACTAACCCCCAATTAACAAATTCTTTCTTTATCATCCTCTGAACATCTGCTTGTGGCTTTATGCTTTAACACAAGCCTGCTCCCTCCCTTCAGGGAAGTAGTTCAGCACCTGAATCTCACTGCACCACTAGCCAGCTAGAAGTACTTCCCACAATGAATAAAGGTGCTTCTGGCTTACTTCTGACTTTGAAGGTTCTGTCCTCATTATCTGAGCAACCCCAGACCCCAACAGTACCAGAATCCAGGCTCTTCAGATACTTTCTAAAAGCAGATAAAAATGTTTCTAAACCCTGTAGTCTTCCAAAGGGCTTACCTAATAAGACATGTTCCTGACATCCAGAAATCACCTGTCAGCCAATATTTTATTCAAAGTTCTAAGAGTATAAAAGAAAAACAAAAAGAAAAGACTTTCAGCTATGATGAATAAATCTGTAGCATTTTAGTCTCTACTAAGAAAATCAGGTGCACGTGCACACTTGTAGTCTCAGCTACTCATGAGGCTTGGGTGGGAGGATCCTTGAGCTCAGGTGTCCACGGCTAGCAAGGACAACATAGTGAGATCCCATATGCACTCTGCAGCCTAGGCAGATCCTGAACTTCTGATCCTTCAGAGCAGCTGGATTATGGGCCTACACTACCACCAGACCACCCAGAGATCCAGTGTCTAAAAAAAAGGAGAAAGCAATATTGGAAGAAAATGGGTAGTCAGGAGAATTGTACAAGACTATCACTGTATACATATGCATATACTCTCATGTGTCCAAGGCTGGCCTCAAACTTGCTGTGTAGCCTAGAACGACCTTGAAGTTTTGACCTCCAGCCTGCAAGATCTCTGAAATGCTGGAATTATAGGCATGCCACTTAATGCTTGTTTTGTGTAGTGCAAGAGACCAAACACAGGACCTCGGATTTGCTAAGCAAGCACTCACTCTACCACTACCTGAGCCACAAACCTCACCCCTCCCACACTCACTTTTTAATTATGTAAATTATCACCCACTCAAAGACATAAATATGATTTGTTTTTAAAAATCTTAAGTCAAAATAAAAATCCAGAAGAATCCAAAATGCTGGAGTTTGGGTTTTTTGTTGTTTTTGAGACAGGGTCTCTCCATGTAGTCTTGGCTAGAATGAACGCAGATTCCCTGCATCTGCCTACTAAGTGCTGGGATTAAAGGCATGTGCTACCAGGCCAAGTTCTGAGAACTAATTTTTTGGGACTGAGGATAGCTATTCAAATTGATTACTACTCACAGGCGAAGCTCTTCGAAGGACTTCACTGAGTAGAGCGGGGAGCTTGGGTCCCTCTGCAGGACTTCCACTTGGTTGGTGTTATCCACAAGATTGCTTCTGATCAGCTTGTTGAGTAAAGACTGAGCAGCTCTGTCCTCTGTCAGGAAGAGAGCAGATCTTCTTCATCCACTGGGGCAATTCCCACCCTTGAGGAAATGTTCTTTCCTGTCTCTGCATGAGACCTTGACAAGCATTGAGTTGGAGAAAAGCCACTCCCTGTACATTTTAAGTTACTGGAGATAGGGTCTTACTTGAACTCACAGCATCCTCCTGCTACAGGGTCTAAGTACTTGGATACCTATCCCCACACTGACTAAGCTATTTTTTGTTTTAAACTTATTTGCCTTAGCCTTTCAAATAGCTGAGACCAAAAGTACACAATGCTGCTTCTCTCAATCACCTTATTAGTTATCGTGACTCCCTTTTGTTTGTTTTTCCAGTCCAGTGATGGGGATAGAACTCATGGTCTAACACACACACACACAAGTATTTTGCCCTTGAGGTACACATCCAGCTTGACACACACACACACACACACACACACACACACACACCCCTCTTCTGCATATCTGTGTGTGTGTAATGTATGTGTTTGTATGAGTTCAAAGGTGCACATACGTATGAAGGTCAGAGATTGAGGTTGTTCATCTTCTTCAACTGTTTCTTTACCTCATGTCTTGAGTAGGGGCTTCAGTGAGCCTGCAGCTGACTAACTCTTTAAACTGTCTGGGCAGAGAGCTCAGGGTCTGGCTTACAGGCACATGGTGCTGCTCCAGCTTTTAATGTGCTACAAACTAGGGGTACAACTGAGGTCATGCTTTCACAGAGGCACTTTATGTAATAAGCCATCTTCCTAGATCTGACACACGACTGCTGAAGACATTTTCTCCAGCTTCAGGAACAGCACACTCTTCATCTCCCCTCACGGGAATTCCCTATTCCCATAAGTGTCTCCAGCTTCACCGGTTAGGCAGGGCCACATGGGGTCTCTTGAAGCATACTCCAAAGAATGGTTACCTTTCTCTTCTTCCTCTGTCTTTTCTGCAGTGGTGCTGGTTTTGATAACACCTACACAAGAAAACAGTTGTCATCAAAAAGCCAACCACTAGACCCATCTAAAGGCTGGGACAATGTAAACATCAAACCCACTAAAGAGAACAAATGTAAGGAGCTGGCATTTCTTTATGTTTAGTGGATCTTATGTATACAAAGTATGGAAGTGAACAAGAAAAACTTAAATTTGAACTTAGAATCAGAAACCTACTTGGTTGTTTTAAAATACAGCATAGCATTACATAGTGAATTTTATTCTCTATTTTTTACCTATAGACTAGAAAAACTCTTTAAAAAGTCTGACTAAGTCTTTAATCCTAGCACTTGGGAGGCAGAGGCAGCCGGATTTCTGAGTTCAAGGCCAGCCTAGTCTACAGAGTGAGTTCCAGGACAGTCAAGGCTACTCAGAGAAACCCTGTCTCAAAAAAACAAAAAAAAAAAAAAAAAAAAAAAAAAAAAAGTCTGACTAAACATTTTGTGATGAGACTATATGGAAACACACTTTCAAGCTCTGACAATAGAAATATAAAATTATAGAATATTTATAGAGTGCTGCATTGTAGTAAATGTCTGTAATCCCAAGACTTGGGAAGCAGAATCAAGCTCATCCAGAATTTGAGGCTACCCTGGTCTTTATGGAAATTCTAAGTCACTCAAGGCTATATGTTGAGACCCTGGGGGCTGGAGAGATGGCTCAGCAGCTAAGAGCACTGACTACTCTTCCAGAGGTCCTTAGTTCGAGTCCCAGCAACCACATGGTGGCTCACAACCACCTGTAATAGAATCCAATAGTACTTTCTGGTATGTCTGAAGACACAGTGTATGCAGATACATAAAATAAATAGATCTTTAAAAAAAAAAAAAGACCCTGTTCCAAAAGACTAAAAATAAAACAATTTTACAAAGGGTACTGTGTTTTGTTTTGAGACAGGCTCTCATGTAGTCTAGGCTGGCCTGGAGTTTGCTATGCAGCAGGGGATGATGCTAAACCTCTAACCCTTCTGCTTCTACTTCCATGTATATTACAAAACAGCAACAGCATGAATGGCTTATATGGTGCTAAGGATTGATCTGGGTTCCTGCACGCTACAATATCCTCACCCCTATTTTCAAAATATTTGTAAAAATTGTGAACAACTGGATAAAGGTATTTGCTGTCAAACCAAGTTCAATCTCCAGGTCACACCTGGCAGGACAGAATCAACTCCTGTAAGCTGTGCTCTGACGTCCACATGGGCATGTGACACACGTCTCTCACAACACATACTATAATACAGTTTCTTAAAAATGTATTTTCCGAGGCCAGCCTGGTCTAAAGAGTGAGTTCCAGAACAGCCAGGACTACACAGAGAAACCCCGTCTCGAAAAAAACAAAAAACTAAAAATTAAGTTTAATGGTGGTGGTGCATGTCTTTAATCCCTGTACTTGGAAAGGCAGAGGCAGGTGAAATCCTGTCTCGAAACAAAAATTTTTTTCTTTTAAATTATATATGTCTATGCACATGAGTGCAGGTGTCCTAGAGGCCAGGAGGGAGTAGTTACAGGATGCTGTGAGTGACCTGATGGGGTGCTGAGAACACAACTGGCTTTCTTCAAAAGCACTGAGTCATCTCTCCAGCATGCCACAATTTTTTTCCCCAAATGCTTATACTATTGACCTAGCAAATATATTTTGGGAAAATTATTGTCCAAAAACATTATACAATATAAAGTATTTAAGCTAATGGTTAAGACATACTGTTGATAATGACATCAAATGAAACACAAATGATTAGTGACAACCAACAAAAGGGAATGCTGTCTATTTCAGTATGTAGAGCTTGTAAAGAACTACTGTTGCATGAAAAAAAAAAAAAAACAAGTTTACTGTGTACTATTTTGTCACCTCTCAGAGGTAGGAAATGACAGGAAAGATGACCAGGAGATCAGAAAGAATGAAATATGAATCCCTACTTGAATTTGAATTATATAAGGAAACTCTGGAAGACAAAGAAACTCTGGAATAACATTAAAAATTCAGAGCCAGACCAGCAGTGGTGATGCACTTTAATCCCAGCACTTCGGGGGCTGGAGAGATGGCTCAGTGGTTAAGAGCACTGATTGCTCTTCCGAAGGTCCTGAGTTCAAATCCCAGCAACCACATGGTGGCTCACAACCATCCATAATGAAATCTGATGCCCTCTTCTAGGGTGTCTGAAGATAGCTACAGTGTACTTACATATAATAAATAAATAAAAATCTTTAAAAAAATCCCAGCTCTTGGGAGGCAGAGGCAGGCAGATTTCTGAGTTCGAGGCCAGTCTAGTCTACAGAGTGAGTTCCAGGACAGCCAGGTTGCATAGAGAAAGCCTGTCTCAAAAACAAAACAAAACAAAAGAGCCAGGCATGGTAACACAAATCTGTAATCCTGGCCCTTAGGGGAATGCTATGCATTCAAGTACAGTCTCAGTCATATAGCAAGACTCTGCAACCAAAAATAAACAAATAAATGAAGGACCAACCTAAGAGAAATAATGTCACTAACAGTGGTCACTTCTGTGTCATGGGTTGAATCCAGTACTCCTAAAATCCATCTATCTTGTCCTAATCCCCAGTACCTCAGAAAGGGATCTTATCTGAAAATGGAGTCTCTGCAGATAACATTGGTTCAGTGGACCCTAATCCAGTGTTACCGAGCCCATAAAAGGGGTACCCAGGGCTAAGGAGTGACAGAGCACTTGCCTCAAATGTTTATGACTCTTGAGTTCAATCCCCAGAAGTTTATCAATTAGTGAAAGAAGGAATGCTATTTAGGAGAATGTCATGTAAAGTGAGGGCAGAGATCTGGGTACAGTTGTTAAAACTCATGAAATACCAAAGACTGCTAGACCTGGAATAAGGTCTTTCTACAAGCTCCGAGAAACGATTTCTTGATCTTCTCCAATCTCCTGAGCTTTGAAGCAATAAGCAGCTGTGGGTTGGATTTTGTTTGTTTTTTGAGAAATGGTCTTACTTTGTAGCTCTAGCTGGTCTCTAGCTCAGAAATTCACCTGCCTCTGCCTCTGCCTCTCCTGGGAGCACAGGCCTACACCACTGGCAGCTATTCTGATTGAAACAGCACATCTTTGAGGTGCTTCGGTAGAGGTTAGAGGGGACCAGCAGATGGACACCTTGGTGTGAGAACAGGAAGCACTACAACAATGTGGAGGGGGCCTTGTGCCTTTTTATACTTTGAGTTGTAGATTTTTGTTTGTTTCTGAGACAAGGTTTTGCTATGTCGTGGAGGAGGAAGGATCTAAAAAACCAACAATCCTCCTGACCACTGGAATCACAGATGAGAGCCACAATGCCTGAACTCAGTCATTTTTCAAACATCAAACAGGAGAATACAATACAATAGTGATTTTTGTTTTTAAGGCATCAGAAGCTAGAAAAACCTGGAAAACGCTGGGCAGTGGTGGTGCACGCCTTTAATCCCAGCACTTGGGAGGCAGAGGCGGGAGGATTTCTGAGTTTGAGACCAGCCTGGTCTACAGAGTGAGTTCCAGGATAGCCAGGGCTATGCAGAGAAACCGTGTCTCGGGGAAAAAAAAAAAAAAAGAAAAGAAAAGAAAAAAAAAAAGAAAAAGAAAATGAAAAAAACCCTGGAAAACATCTTCAGAAATGTATCCCCAATTCCTAATTTGGGCTCCATTCTAGAGCTGACATGTGCAGCATGACTCTAGGATGACAGTCTCACTGCTCACTGCTGCAGTGACCAGGAACCTGGTCTGTAGTTACCAGTGACTCACCATTCGTGTCTGCTTTGACTTTCTCTTCCTTGATCTGCAAACTGCTCATCTGAGTGAGAATAAAAGGAAACAGTAAGCAAAAGACCCAACCAAGGAAGACAGCGGGGATGCCATGCCGGGTTAGCCGAAACTACTGTAGAGCTGGCTGGGAACTGGTTTGTTCTACTCAGTATGGAAGCACTAATGGCCTGGGCACCACCTTCACATGTTTCATCAGGGGTGTAAGCAGAGGAGGTGGGCACGGGTTAGCCATAATGGTATGGGGACACGGGGAAAAAGCTTCAAACATTTGTTTTCTTCTAGCTCACACTTTTTCTAGAATGGCTCCACGTTTTTGTTTGCTTGTCTGAGTTTTTAGTGAAACCAAGGTCAGACCCAGGACACAAAACAAACTGGATAGGTGTGCTGCCACTAAGCCATGTCCCAACCTCTTTAACCCCAAACTTAAATAACAGCAAGTTATCTTGTCTACCCAATCAAACACCTGCATGTAAATTAGTTTAAAATGTACCATAATAAGCTGGGTGCCAGCCGGGCAGTGGTTGGACACACCTTTAATCCCAGCACTTGGGAGGCAGAGGCAGGCAGATTTCTGAGTTCAAGGGCAGCCTGGTCTACAGAGTGAGTTCCAGGACAGCCAGGGCTAAACAGAGAAACCTTGTCTTGAAAAACCAAAAAGAGTTCATGATAAGGCTGGAAAGATGGCTCAGTGGTTAAGAGCACTCACTGCTCTTCCAGAGGTCCTGAGTTCAAATCCCAGCAGCCACATGGTGGCTCACAACCATCTATAAAGATATCTGATGCCATCTTCTGGTGTGTCTCAAGGAGCAACAATGTACTTATGTATAATACTAAATAAATCTTTTTTTAAAAAGGTCCACAATGGCAGAGCAAAGCCATGGTGACCAGGACTAGACGCTGAATGCTTGCATCTTTAACTGTATCAAAATCAGGCAATTTTTATTCACAAGGCCTGCCTCCAGGCACATACTTCCTCCAGCAAAAAAAGCCATACCTCCTAAGATTCTGCAAACAGCAGCACCAACTGGGGACCAAGTGTTAAAATGTCTAAGTCTATGGGGAACATCTCATTCAAACCACAATGACAGTAAGAGTTTAGGAATCAGATTTTCTAGAGATAAAGCAGATGAACACAATTCCTTCTTTAATGGGGGAAGAGTCCATGAGAAAGCAGATAAACCTGGGAAAGGCATCCCATAGCAGAATTTATCATTAGTTGGCTAATCCTCTTTTATGTATATGTATCAACAGAAATATACAACTGGAATGGTCTGAACATTTGATTAAGACCATCTGGAGTTTTCTAATTCAACCACATTAATTAGAGTCACCTCCAGAAGGCTTGATGAAAGAAAAAAAAAAACAAAAACAAAAAACAAAAAAAAAAAAACAAACCAAGTCCATTAAGCCATGATTGGTTACAAATATGTTAACACATAGCTCTCTCTTAAGGGGCTAGCCAAAGAATGTCAAAAGCAAGAATTTGTCAGCATTTACTCAACTGCATTCAAGGAAGAAATGCTGGTAGACAAGTATGCCTGTCTTGAGAGTAAAGAGAAAGGAAAGGCCAGCCAATAAACAGCCCATCATCCTTTGTTCTGGATTCACTTGCCACACAGACATTCATGATTAATCCTGCCTCTCTGGACAGGAAATGTTCATAACTCTCTGTAGTGAACAGTATGTGCATGTTGGGGTGGTGTTGGTGGGGAAGCATATCTCAAGGGAGTTTATATCCGCTTCCTGATAAGCAGAATGGTTAGGAAAAATCAAGAATGTTTAAGTGGTTGCAGTCCTCTCATAATGAGATCAGGGGCATACATTTTTTTTTTTAAACCCCTGTAGTGCTGGGGTGTCCAACCTAGGGCCTTATTTAGGACAGGCAAGGGTGATTTACAAAACTAACCCTCCAGCTTTTGATAGTACATTTTTAAAAAGCCAAAAAAGTGGGTATGGTGCACCTCCTCTCCTGCAATTCCAGTTAAGACAGGAAGATTACTGGATTCCAGGGGTTTGAAGCCAAACTGGACATCAAATTGAGATCCCCTTCTCAAAACATGTAATTGTCCCAAGCATGGTGGCACAAGCCTGCAGTCCCAGCACTAAGCAGACCGAGGCAGGTGGATCTGAGTCTCCAGAGCAAATTCCGAAACACCCAGGACTACCCACATAATTAAACTGGAGAAAAAAAAAAAATTCTCAGTCACTATCTTTTAGTCACTAGATCTGAAACTTCAGATGGTGCTCATAAGACAGCTCAGTGGGTATCTCATGTCATCAAGCCTGACAAACTGGAGAAAGAAAACCTACCCTTACAAGCTACCTCCTGACTTCCGCACATGCATGCTCGATGTATATACACAAAGCAAATCCAGTTAACTTTTAAAAACAAAGAAGCTGGAGCGTCTTAAAAACAACTGCTGGTTCTTCTGCTGAACTGGTTCAAGCGTTAAAAGAGAGCTTGCTGCTCTTGCGGGAAGTCAGGGTTTGGCTCTTAGCATTACATGGTGGCTCACAACAGTTTGTAATTCCCTGTTCCAGGGGATCCAACACCCTCTTCTAATATATGTAGGCACAAGTATGGTGCATAGATACACACGGGCAAAACATAGATATTAAAAGAAAGTATTTGGAGTCACCCCGAGTTAAGCAGTGAGGCCAGTTGGGCTGTGTCAAAACAAAGGCAGACAGACAGGAATGCAGGAGCTCTCAAGGCCGGTCTCAGCTATACAGCAAGTCAGGGGCCAACCTGGGCTACACCGTCTCGAACTCACTAAAAACAACCAAAAACTAAAAACAAAAACAAAAACTAAACGTCACTTGAAATAGTAACGAAAGTTTGTATTTGTTGCTAAGTGAAGCATTAACACAAACAAAACCCGTTATTCTGGAGAGTTACAAAGTGCTAGTTGGCAGTTAGGCTCGAATGTACGGACTCTTTGGTGAAAAGCAGCATGAACTCACTCAAAACCTGTCCCTCAACATTTCTTTCTTCTTGTTTTTGTTTTTTTTTTTTGTTTTTTTTTTTTTCGAGACAAGGTTTCTCTTTGAAGCCATGGCTGTCCTGGAACTCACTCTGTAGACCAGGCTGGCCTCGAACTCAGAAATCCACCTGCCTCTGCCTCCCAAGTGCTGGGATTAAAGGCGTGAGCCACCACTGCCCGGCTAATGTTGCCATTTTTTATAAGAGGTCAAGAGAAGGGCCAGTTTGGGGCCTCACACACATAATGAAGACAGAGTCACCGCGGGAGCAAGTTTTCAGTCCAAACTCGGGTAAGAAGCTCGCTGCGGGTTTTCTTCGCTGTAGGGGCAAATCAGCCGTCAGTGATCGCCCGCAGCACACTCCAGCGGCGCGGGCCGGCGCGACCCGGAGGTGCCGGTGCTGGAAACCGCGTCCGCCTCAGTCCCCTATCCCCGCCAGGCCACTGACCGACTTGACAGCGGCTTCCTGCTCGTCCACCGCCAGCGCCCAGGAGTCGGTGGCCATGGTCCCCAAGGCGAGCCGACCTGCAGACGGGCTCCGCACCCCGCCAACACCGGCGTTGAATCCAAGCCCGCGCCTAGTGTCACTCGCGAGGAGCGGAAGAATACCCGCGCGGAGTTGACGTCAGTTCCTGCCCCGCGCGGCGGTCTCCTACCCCCGCCCCGCCCCCGGGAAGATAAGCTTGCTCAGCTTAGCGGTTTAAGGTCTTGCGTTGCTTATCTCTGAATTTGAGGCCAGCCTGATCTACTGAGAGAGTTCCAGGAAGGCTAGGGTCACACAGAGAAACCCTGTCTCAAAAAGCTAAAAAAAGAAAAAAGAAAAATCCCATTTCGGTGGGTGCGATCTGACTGAGTTAGCGCCCTAGTAACTCTGCCAAGAGTTACTTAGTACCCGCTCCATCGCTTCATTTCATACTAAAAAGTACTTCCCTGTTTTTTGGTTTAGAAACAAGGTGTCTTGTTTTTAAAACGAGGCTACCTTGAACTCAGTTTCCTCCTTAGCAATCTCAAAAAGGTAGATTATAAGGGATCGGACGCTCTCTAGTGGCCTTTGCGGTCACAGACACACACCTAAAAATAAAATGATCTGAGCATAGCTGGCAAAGGCTATTAATCTCAGCACTTGGGAGGCAGAGGCCACCAGAGCAAATTCCAGAACAACTCGAGCATGCTTGTGCTGAGGTCAAGAGGTAGCTTGTAAGGGTAGGTTTTCTTTCTCCAGTTTGTCAGGCTTGATGACATAAGATACCCACTGAGCTGTCTTATGAGCCCCATCTGAAGTTTCAAATCTAGTGATTATTCCTAAAAGATAGTGACTGAGATTAAAGGTATGCACCATCACCACCTGTAAGGGTCCGAGATTTGCTGAACAATGACACACACACCCCAACTTAAATAGATTGTAAATACAAAGAGTTTTTTATTCTGTACAAGTTCAGCATGCTGGGGTCTCCCCATTACCGAGAGAGAGAGAGAGAGAGAGAGAGAGAGAGAGAGAGAGAGAGAGAGCGAGAGAGAGAGACCCAAGTGAGCTTGCAGGCCTGATTTAAAGTACTTTAGAGAGTTCTCGGTTAGGTGACCTCTATGTTAATCTGATGGGTTCATCTCTATTACCTGGGTGTGGGGGCTGGAAACTTGCTGGGGAAGTCTGGAAATTGTTGGCTGAAGAAATCTGGAAACTGCTGTTGACCCATTGTCCTTGCCTCAGCATAGGTGGCTGGGCAGCTTCTGAGGCCTGGGCTTGCCTAGAATTGCCCAGTTCTTGGAAACAGACAGTTAGGCCTCGTCTCCTTAACTGCCAGTTTGAAGCCTGCCATGGAATCAGCCTGGCCTTCTCACACTCAGCTAGCTCACTTTCTTTCCTAAGCTTTTTTTTTTCCTTCCCTCCCCCCCCCCCCCCCCCCCTCTTTCCCCCCTTCCCTCCCTCCCTCCCTCCCTCCCTCCCTCCCTCCCTCCCTCCCTCCCTCCCTCCTTCCTTCCTTCCTTCCTTCCTTCCTTCCTTCCTTCCTTCTGGCCTGGAACTCTCAATGTAGAACAGGATAGCTTTGAACTTTCAGAAATTATACTACTTCTGCCTGCCAAGTGCTGGGATTACAGGCAAGTACCACCACTCCTGCATTTAATGAATTAAAAAAAATTTTTTCTTTCATACCAACTGCATCTACTATGAGGTTGATTTTTGGTGGTGTAAGCTGAAAGCCCAAATGGAACAATGAATTTACTCAGCTATTGTTGGAAATGACTCTGGGTTATACCTTACCTTCTGCCAAAACATTCATTCCCAGTCCACAGCTAGCCTGTACACTCCAAAAAGAGTACACCCACAATGACTTCTTTTTCCACACCAGAGGCCAAAGAGAAAGCACTTTCTGATAGTTCCTACCAAACAGCCTGCACTGAGACAAGTTCTGACTCAGCTATACATGATTACATGACTTAACATCTAAGTTCCATTTTAGCCAGGAGTTAAGATTTTTAGAAAACCTTCATTCTAAACTGAACATGGTCAAATATGCCTTTAATCTTAGCACTCGAGACACAGAGGTAAGCAAATTTTTGAGTTTGAGGCCAGCCTAGTCTACAGGGTGAATTTCAGGACAGCCAGGACTACACAGAAACCCTGATTCGAAAAGCCAAAATAAATAAATAAATGAATAAGTAAGCCTAACCAACTGGCAAACCTGACCCCTGACCTTTGATTTCAGGGCAACTCAGTTCTCCAGCACAAACCAAAACCTGGGAGTCAAGTGGCCGGCTTTCTTCACACTAACCAACTCAATAAGTATGCATCTTAGAACCTTGTTGTCATCTGACTAGCCAAAGCCTAATTAACCAACCAATTACTGGAGGACAATGTCCTTTTCTGGACACTTATCTGCTGCTGGATTACCTGCTGGGTGGACCAGAGCTGTCGCCTTTCCTTATCTGTGAGGCATTCTGTTTTCATCACAGTGTCCGAGATTCACCATTGGATCCCCTGTAGTCTGCCCATGGCAGGGCACAATGACTGGTGCTCGAGTCAGGAAGGGAGCAAATCAGTAAGTGAATTTCCTGCTCCTTTACATTCCAGATGCCCCTATAGTAAGCAGCAGGATGGCAAGGAGCAATGAGGTGCTATAAATATTCAGAAAATAAAGGAGGGATAACATCAGGTGCTAGAATAACTGTTTGGCTTTTCAAATTTTTATTACATAAAGGAAGCCAGGCACAGTGGCACACACCTTTAATCCCACACTTGGGAGGCAGAGGTCGACAGATGTCTATGAATTTGAGACCAGCCTGGTCTACATAGTTACTTCCAAGACAGTAAAGGCTACATAGAGACCTTGGCTCAAAATTAATATATATATATATACATATATATATATACACACACACACATATATAAATATGTATATATATTTAGTATAAAGGGGTGGAGATGTAGCTGAGTCATCATAGAGCACTTGCCCACCATAAGAGATGCCTGAGTTTGATTACCAGCACTAAATTAACTGTATGAGAAAATGATTGTAAATCATTTTCTCAAGGATAAACATTTGAAGACACATTAACACGGAACAGTTCTTTGCAACCCCTGCTGTTGCTATTTCAGAATGCAGTAGTAAAGACATACTTGCCTAGAATACAAGGGAGAACATATACTCAAGAAGCAGTTCTGAGGGGCTGGAGAGATGGCTCAGCGGTTAAGAGCACTGGCTACTCTTCCAGAGTTCTTGAGTTCAGTTCCCAACAACCACATGGTAGCTCATAACCATCTATACTGGGATCTGATGCCCTCTTCTGGCATGCAGGTTTACATACAGATAGAGCACTCATATACATAAATAAATCCTAAAATAAAAAAGTTCTAAAATGGCATGAGACAAATACATTAAGAGTGTGGGGCTGGGGCTGTCAAGATGGCTCAGCAGGTAAGAGCACTTTACTGCTCTTCTGAAGGTCTTGAGTTCAAATTCCAGCAACCACATGGTGGCTCACAACCATCTGTAATGAGATCTGATGCCCTCTCCTGGTGTGTCTCAAGACAGCTACAGTGTACTTACTTATAGTAATAAATCTTAAAAAAAAAAAAGTGTGGGGCTGGACGGTGGTGGCTCATGCCTTTAATCCCAGCACTTGGGAGGCAGAGCAGGAGATTTCTGAGTTTGAGGCCAGCCTGGTCTACAGAGTGAGTTCCAGGACAGCCAGGGATACACAGAGAAACCCTGTCTGGAAAAAAAAAAAAAAAAGTATGGGGAGAAAGTCTAGGCCTCTTACTATCGGGGTATTGCAGGGCACTTCACATAGCCTCTGTGTGTTTGTTTCCCTATCCATGTGAAGAGAGAGTGAATTCATTTATGGTAGGCCACCTAAGTCTGCCTACTGAAAACTAGGAAAGCCACGAATTTGCACTTCTAACAATCCATTGTTTTGAGACTGTGACACAGCAATGGACAAGTGATCCAAAGGGCTTGCTATTTTATTGGGTCAGGAGCAGGGAGCAAGATCCATGTTGAATTCCAGGTTTGTAACTTGAGCAGTAGGCAACTGTCACTCACGCCACTTTGTGAGGTAAAGTTGGAGGAGAGACTCAAGGGTGGGACTCGGGGTTTGGGTTGGTGGTGTTTGCTGGGCTCTGTGTCGTTGATAACTAGAAAACATCCCAACTATAAGCTTACCCCAAAATTCAACAATCAGGTGTTGGGATTTTGGGGGTTTCCAGCAAACAGACCCATAGGATTGAACAAAGTTGCCTGTAGCAAAGAAGAGGAAATGCCCAAGAACAGAGGCATGAGGAGGTGAATAAAAGTGTCAAGGAGCCTGAGGCATAGTCAGAGAAGACCAAGAAGCAGTGTGTCTCAGCAGTAAACATTCATGTGCCACCAGTTCCTTCAGGAAGTGCTGTTAATACTGCTGAGAAATCAAATGAGTAGAACTCTCCATCATTCTGGTGATCAAATGTCCCCTGCTGGCTCCCATAGACACTGCATGGGGTGCTTTGAATACCTTTGGCCCCATAGACTCAAGTTTGAATATTTGGCCTTAGGGAGTAGCTCTGTTAAGAGGTTTAGAGGAAGTGTGCCACTATGTAGATGGGCTTTGAGGCCTCCCGTTCTCAGGCTCCACCCAGTGCGGATGAGACTCTCCTCCTGGCTGCCTACTGAAGATAGTCTTCTCCTGGCTGCCTTTGAAAAGTATGAAAGATATAAAAATAAGTTTTTTATGACCCCTAGCAGGCTGAGCATAACTAAGAATGTAGCTCAGCCAGTTCAGAGTTCTGGTTCCAGGAACTTGGCTTAACTCAGAGCCTCAGGGCTCTGGTTCCGAAGACCAGCCCCTCCTGGCCAAACTACAATGAGGGCGTAGGGCAGAACTAGAAATAAAGATCAACTGGTTCACCTGCCTGTAGATAAAGATTACATTCCTACAATGAATATGTTCCCCTCCCTAACTGACTGAATACCTTGGGTTGGAATTCCCCCTCACTCCCCCTAGTTTGTGGTTTTTCCCTTTAAATACCCCTTGTTCCTTGTGCTCGGGGTCGAACTCCACTGGCCTGTTAGGCTACGTGTTCAACCCCAGATCTGGCCTGAATAAACCTCATGTGATTGTAGCAAGATCGGTCTCTCGTGAGTTATTGGGTGGTTGTGTTGTCCAGAGACTAGAGTGAGGGTCTCCCTTACTCTGGGGGTCTTTCACCTTCAGATCAAATGTAGAACTCTTAGCTTCCAGCACCATGTCTGCCTGAATGCTGTCTTGTTTCTCACCATGATGATGAGAGATTAAAATTTCTAAACCGTACAATGAGAGGTTAAAATTTTCAAACTGTGCTGTAAGAGTTTGGCCTTCAGTTGAACTTAATGGGAGAATAGCTCCCAGGACTTAGAAGAATGAGAAACTAGCTCCCAGGACTTAGAACAATGGGAGACCAGCCCCCAGAGTTTAGAGATCAGAACAACCTGAGCCAAAACAATTGCCAGGTGGCTAGCGTGCTTATCAGAGACTACCCTGTACTTTCCTCTGCCTTAGTTTCCCCCCTTTTCCCCCAGCAACTGTGTGAGTATAAAAACCTGTTCAAATTCTTGCTTGACGCCAGACTCCTCTACCCCTGCTTGGGATATGAGTCTCGCCCAGCGCTGAGTAAAAAACCCTCTTGCTGATTGCATCAAGTACATGTCTTGGTGGTGTTTGGAGTCATCGTTGTTCCTGAGCCCTGAGTGTGGGGTCTTCCAGCAGCCCCTACATATGGTGCATTGGCCGGGAATTTCGACTACCCTGCACCAACAAGAACGCTCTTGGAGGTAAGCTGGGGTCGGACCCTCTGTGTCTGTCCGTCTGCTCCTGTGTCTGTCTGTGCCTTGTTCAGCAATTTTTGTTACTTCTGGCCCTGCAGCTTTGCATCTGTGATTTATTTCTGAGGTTTCTGTGGTTTTGCTTCACTGACGACTGCTGGTACGGTGCTTGTTGGCCTGGCCAGCTTCAGGTCGCCCATCTTGAGGGACGCCTCAAGAGGGGAAGACGTATGGGAACCCTCCACTGAAGTTTTGGAGGAGTGCCACGCTTTGGTTGAATAGAGCGGCACTCGGAGGCCCCAGCCGTCGGATAGTTTCAGTTTCTTTCAGCACTCTCGGAGTGGCCGAGTGTGCATCAGGCTTCTCATTCCCTGTTTTTTCTGTCTTCTTAGTATGTGTGTGGACATTGACGATGGGACCCCCCTGACCTTGACATTGGACCACTGGACGGATGTTAGGGATCGTGCTCACAATCTCTCAGTTGAAGTAAAGGGACCATGGCAGACGTTCTGTTCTGCTGAATGGCTTGCCTTTAATGTAGGTTGGCCACCAGAGGGAATATTTGATTTAGAACTGATAAGAGCTGTTAAAGATGTTGTTTTTCAACAGAGACCGGGGAAACACCCCGATCAGCAACCATATATCGTTGTGTGGGAGGATTTGACCACCAGTCCTTCACCATGGGTCCGGCCATGGGTCCGGATACCTAAAACACCTGGTAAGCCAGGCTCCCGAGAGTCCTGGCTCTGCAAGACCACCAGACTTCTAATAATAAGGAGCCCTCCCGAGTGGCTCTCAAGAAGATTTACCCTGACACCCAGTCAGATCTCCTTCTCCTAGACCCTCCCCCTTACCCACCAACTTTACTTCCCCAGCCTCATCCTGCACCTCCTCCCCAACAGGCAGCAGTGGCCTCTGTTCCTCCTGAGGATCTCACTGGGCCCTGCCCCCAGGACCCGTAGCCGCAGGGGAGCGTCTCCCAAGAATGCTCAGATCTTTCCGTTGCGTGCCTATGGCCCTCCCCCAGCAGAAGAAGGAGGCCTCCAGCCCCTTCAATATTAGCCCTTTTCATCTGCTGATCTATATTAACTGAAAAACTAACCACCCTCCTTTTTCTGAGGACCCCACCAAATTAACTTCTTTGGTGGAGTCTCTTATGTTTTCTCACCAGCCCACCTGGAATGACTATCAGCAGCTCTTGCAGACCCTCTTTACAACAAAAAAAAACAAGAGCAGATCCTAATAAAAGCTCAAAAACATGTTCCAGGAGCTGATGGGTGTCCCTCCATCTTACAGAACATCATAGATGCTGGGTTCCCTTTAGAGCGTCCCAATTGAGATTATAATTCCCCTAAAGGGAGGGAAAGATTGTGTGTCTACCGTCAGACTCTTGTGACAGGTCTCAAAGGGGCGGCAAGGAAGCCCACCAATTTGGCTAAGGCAAGAGAAGTGGTCCAGGGGCCAACAGAGTCCCCTTCTGTGTTTCTGGAATGACTTATGGAAGCCTATCGTAGGTATACCCCTTTTGACCCTACTTCTGAGGGGCAACAGGCGGTGGTTGCCATGTCGTTCATGGGACAGGCAGCCCCAGACATTAAGCGTAAGCTGCAGAGACTAGAAGGATTGCAGGACATGACTCTGAAAGATTTAGTGAAGGAAGCAGAAAAAGTATATTATAAGAGGGAGACTGAGGAAGAGAAGGAGCAGAGAAAGCCAAAAGGAGCAAGAGGAACGTGAGAATAAGAGAGAAAAGAGGCAGAACCAGAACTTAACATGGATCTTGGCCGCAGTGGTAGGCAAAAGTCCTCATGTAAAACCCAGAGAGAAAACAAGGCAGTTATGGCACCTGGGCAACACTCGCCGCAGACCTCTTGACAAAGATCAATGTGCATATTGCAAAGAAAAAGGACATTGGGCCCGAGAGTGTCTTAAGAAAAAGGAGCAGGTCACACCATGAGTCCTAGCCCTCGGAGAAGAAGATTAGAGGGAACGGGGCTCGGAGCCCCTCCCCGAGCCTAGGGTAACTTTAACTGTGGAGGGGAAGCCTGTAGATTTTTTAGTAAATACCGGAGCTCAACATTCTATACTATTACAGCCTATGGGAAAGATAAAAAGAGAAAAAACCTGGGTAATGGGTGCAACTGGACACCAACAATATTCTTGGACTACTAAAAGAGTAGTAGGATCTAGGAAGAGGACAAGTGACTCACTCGTTTCTAGTGATTCCAGAATACCCCACCCCCCTTCTGGGACGGGACTTGCTGACAAAAATGGGTGCCCAGATCTTCTTCACCCCTCAGGGGCCTGAGATAATAACAGAAGGATCAGGACCAGGCACTACGGTCTTGACTCTCATTGGCTGATGAACACCGGCTACTAGAAACTAAGGCCCCAGCCTTGACAGTTCAGCAGCAACAGAGATGGCTGGATGAGTTTCCTGAAGCTTGGGCTGAGACCGCAGGCTTGGGACTAGCAACTGAGGTACCCCCAGTGGTGGTAGATCTCAAGGCTACTGCTGTCCCCATTTCAGTGCGACAGTATCCCATGAGCAGGGAAGCCAGGGAAGGGATTCGTCCCCACATCAACCGCCTTCTTCAACTAGGGGTTTTGCGCCCCTGCCAGTCTCCCTAGAACACGCCCCTGCTGCCAGTTAAAAAACCTGGCACTGGAGACTTCAGGCCAGTCCAAGATCTGAGAGAAGTAAATAAAAGAGTCCAAGATATTCACCCCACCGTGCCCAACCCTTATAACCTACTGAGCTCCTTCCACCTGACAGACAATAGTATACTGTTTTGGACTTAAAAGATGCATTTTTCTGTTTAAAGTTACATCCAGACAGACAGCCCTATTTTGCCTTTGAGTGGAGAGATGCAGAAGGGGGGCAGTCGGGCCAACTGACCTAGACAAGACTGCCACAGGGGTTTAAAAATCCTCAATTTACCGTCCTTCAGTATGTTGATGACATTTTATTGGCAGGTAAAGACCAGGCCACTTGTCTAGATAACTTACCTGGGATATAAGCTCAGAGGGGGTAAGAGATGGTTGACAGAGGACGGTGACCCAGATTCCTGTCCCAACCACCCCCCAACAAGTAAGAGAGTTTCTGGGAACAGCAGGCTTCTGCCGGCTATGGATCCCTGGGTTTGCCAGTCTGGCAGCCCCCTTGTACCCACTGACTAAAGAGACTGCCCCTTTTGAGTGGGGCCAGATTCAGCAACAGGCTTTCGACAACATCAAACGGGCCCTCTTGTCTGCCCCAGCTCTGAGCCTCCCTGATGTCTCCCGTCCTTTTGAACTATATATAGATGAAAAAAATGGAGTAGCTCAGGGAGTGCTCACCCAGGCCCTTGGGCCATGGAAGAGACTGGTAGCCTATTTATCAAAAAAACTGGATGCTGTGGCTAGTGGATGGCCTTCCTGCCTTAAAGCAGTAGCAGCTGTAGCAGTGTTGGTAAAAGATGCTGACAAGCTGACAATGGGTCAGAAATTGACTGTATATGCTTCTCACGCATTAGAGAGCATCATACGCCAGCCTCTAGACAGATGGTTCTCTAATGCCCGCATGACTCACTATCAGAGCTTGCTGCTAAATAAAAAGGTGACTTTTGCAGTCCCCACTGTCCTTAACCCAGCCATCCTGCTTCCTGAAACCACTGGAGAAACTATCCTTCATTCCTGCCAAGATATCCTGGCTGAAGAGACGGGGATACGCCGAGACCTGCAGGACCAGCCGTGGCCAGGGGCTATGGACTGGTACACGATGGCAGTAGCTACGTGGTTGAAGGTAAGAGAATGGCAGGTGCAGCGGTTGTAGATGATGAAAGAGTCATCTGGGCCAGCAGCCTGCCAGAGAGATCTTCGGCTCAGCGAGCAGAGTTAATAGCTCTGACTCAAGCTTTATGACTGGCGGAGGGGCAAAAAGTCAACATCTACACTGACAGCAGGTATGCTTTTGCCACAGGCCACGTCCATGGTGCCATCTATAAACAAAGAGGGCTACTCACGTCTGCTGGAAAAGATGTTAAAAACAGGGCTGAAATCTTAGCCCTCCTAGAGGCCATCCACCTGCCAGACAAAGTGGCCATTATGCATTGCCCGGGTCACCAACGCACTAATGACCGGGTGGCTAAAGGGAACCAGAGGGCAGACACTGAGGCCAAAAGAGCAGCTCAAAGATTAAATGTTCTGATGATGATAGCTGATCCAGATACTGGGAGTCCTGCCCCCTTCAAATATACCCCTGAAGACCACAAGAGAATGCTAGACGCAGGATACAAGGCAGAATCATCATATGGAATGAGAGAGACTGGAACTGGAAAATATATTTTATCCCAGCTCGAAGCTGAAAGATATCTTGATCAGCTACATCATTTAACCCATTTGGGATCTAAAAAATGCAAGAACTGGTAAAACAGTCTCCTTATCATATACTGAGACTCTCTGAAATGACTGAAACCATTTTTAAGGGCTGTAAGGCCTGCCAACTTGTCAATGCCTCTTCCTCCAGGGCCCTTAAGGGGGCCGGCTTAGAGGCCGGAGACCTGGTGAACACTGGGAAGCTGATTTTACTGAAATTAAACCTGCCAGATATGGTAACAAGTATCTTTTAGTATTTATAGATACCTTCTCTGGATGGACTGAAGCTTTCCCTTGTAAAAAAGAAACTGCTCAAGTAATGGCCAAGAAGATAATGGAAAAAATTTTTCCACGGTTTGGTCTACCTAAGATAATTAGGTCAGACAACGGACCCGCTTTTGTTGCCCAGGTAAGTCAGGGACTGGCCAAGATCCTTGGGGTAAAATAAAAACTACATTGTGCTTACAGACCCCAAAGTTCAGGACAGGTAGAGAGAATGAATAGAACCTTAAAAGAGACCTTGACCAAATTGTCAATTGAGACTGGCATAATAGACTGGACAGTCCTCCTTCCTTATGCCCTTTTTCGAGCTAGAAACACTCCGGGGAGATTTCAGCTTACACCCTTTGAACTTCTATATGGCAGCCCCCCTCCAGCTGCTGCACTCAGTGCCTTTCCAGTAGACGAGTCTTTTTATCCCATCACCCTCCTTGGCAGGTTAAAGGCTCTTGAACGCATACAGGAGCCCCTAGCTGAAGCCTACAAGCCTGGTGACCTCCAAGTGCCACACCAGTTCCAGGTCGGAGACCCTGTATACGTGAGACGTCACCGTGCTGGAAATCTCGAGTCTCGGTGGAAGGGACCCTACATCGTCCTCCTAACCACCCCCACGGCTGTTAAAATAGATGGCATCTCGTCCTGGATCCATGCTTCGCACATCAAGAAGGCGCCCTCGTCAGTGGACGGATGGACAGTAGAAAGGACCTCAGACCCCCTCAAAATTAGACTGGTTGGGGGGGGCGGTGATGTTTCTGACTCTCATTCGCCCAGCCTCCCCTAGCCTCCCCTAGCCCCCACATTCCTCAATTGCTCACTTGGCAAGTCCTTTCACAGACCGGCGAGGTGGTCTGGAGCACCACCCATGAAGCTCCTCCCTATACTTGGTGGCCTATCCTGACCCCAGATGTGTGTGCCCTGGCTGCCGGTACTGTGGGAGGAGGGTGGCATAGTCTAGATGCAAGTCTAGCAGAATCCATGAAGGCGTGGTATCCTGGGAGTAATGTCCAACAAGCTCTAGGTTGCAGTTATGGGGGGGGGGTAGAAGTGGGGTTAAGAAAAGCCCTTTCTATGTCTGCCCCCGAGATGGGAGGTCCAGAAGTATGGCTCGAAAGTGTGGTGGCCTCGAGTCCTTTTATTGCGCCCAATGGGGCTGTGAGACTACAGGCTAGGCTTACTGGAACCCTTCGTCTTCTTGGGATTTAATTCAAGTAAAAAGAAACCCTACTAGTCCCTCCTGTGATCACCATGGATGGTGCAACCCCCTTGCCATAACTTTTACTGACCAAGGAAAAAAGTCACAAGACTGGATACAGGGGAGGGCATGGGGCTTATGGTTTTATCAACGGGGATATCATCAGGGAATCACGTTTATTATTCAATTAATAATTACAGCACCTCCAGGGATAGCTATGGGACAGAATCCCGTACTGCCAGCAGCAGCCCCTAGGCCTCAGGCTGCAGTAGTCACAGTAGTTCCTGCTCATAATAAAACTCAAACTGCTCTGCCATCTTCTTCTAGCATTATCCCAGCACCTATCTTAACTACTGCTGATGCTATGGTAAACATGGTCCAACAGGCGTTTGTTGCTTTAAACCATTCTAATCCAAATGCCACCAAGTCCTGTTGGCTTTGTTATGCCACTCCACCCTCCTATTATGAAGCTACTGGCATCGATAGAAATGTAACACGACATCTCAATCCTGAATATTGTAGATGGTCCCAGAGTGGTCAAGTGAGATTAACCCTGTCCTCTGTTTCTAGACAAGGACTTTGCATTGGACACTTTCCAGCAAATAAGAGCTACTTGTATAGCCAAAATTATAGTGTTAACTCCTCTGATAGTCGATATTTGCTTCCCCCTTATAATGGATGGTGGGCCTGCAATTCTGGTTTGACTCCCTGCGTCCACCCAGCAATCCTCCAAAAAGATTTTTGTGTTCTGGTTCAGTTAGTTCCAAGGCTACTATACCACACTGATTCTTCATTTCTGGATAAAATAGAAGGAAAGAGCAGATTCAAGAGAGAACCTGTGACTTTGACCCTAGCCATAATGTTGGGCCTTGGTGTGGCAGCAGGAGTGGGCACAGGGACTGCCACACTGGTCCAACAACCCTACTACTTTGCAGGACTCCGGCAGGCTATAGATGCTGATCTCAAATTATTAGAAAATTCCATTGCTAAATTAAGAGATTCACTGACCTCCCTATCTGAAGTTGTGTTACAAAATAGAAGAGGCCTAGATTTGTTATTCCTAAAAGAAGGGGGTTTATGTGCTGCTCTAAAAAAAAAAAATGTTGCTTTTATATAGACCACTCTGTCGTGGTTGGAGATAATCTAAATAAATTACAAGAAAGATTAAATGCCAGACAGAGAAAGAGTCAACAAAGCTGGTTCGAATCATGGTTCAATAAGTCACCTTGGTTCACCACTCTGATATCCTCCCTAATGGGCCCTTTAATAATCCTGTTTCTTTTGCTGACCTTTGGGCCTTGCATTTTAAACAGATTGGTAAGATTTATCAGGGAAAGAATTAGTACGGTTCAGGTACTCATGCTCCGTCAACAGTATCAAACCTTAAAAAGATCAGAATCAGACGTTCTAGGATTAGAACTAGTTCCAATAGAAGAAGAGGGAATGAGAGGTTAAAATTTCCAAACCGTACAATGAGAGGTTAAAATTTTCAAACTGTGCTGTAAGAGTTTGGCCTTCAGTTGAACTTAATGGGAGAATAGCTCCCAGGACTTAGAAGAATGGGAGAATAGCTCCCAGGACTTAGAAGAATGAGAAACTAGCTCCCAGGACTTAGAACAATGGGAGACCAGCCCCCAGAGTTTAGAGATCAGAACAACCTGAGCCAAAACAATTGCCAGGTGGCTAGCGTGCTTATCAGAGACTACCCTGTACTTTCCTCTGCCTTAGTTTCCCCCTTTTTCCCCAGCAACTGTGTGAATATAAAAACCTGTTCAAATTCTTGCTTGACGCCAGACTCCTCTACC
>JADRCD010194119.1:15712-39068 GCA_019843815.1 Montemys delectorum | reverse complement strand
AAAAAAAAAAAAAAAAAAAAAAAAGGCCAGAAAAACGTTGTTCAAGGAGCTGCATGAGAAGCCGACTTTGTAATAGATATGTGCTGCCGTGGGTGTCAAGCATGTTTTTCTAACTCACTTCTTTCAATTTCCTTTCTGTCTTCACAGAAGTACAGTGTGAGGAGGATAAAGCAAAGATGACTAAAAGCAAAAAGAAGATGAGGCAGAAGGTACAGCGGGGAGAGAGTCAGACTCCTGTCCAAGGACAGGTAAGGGACATCAGTGGGCTAACTTTATCACAATCTGTTTCATATTCTATCTCCCACATTTTCACCCTCAATGTAGCAGCACACATTCACTAAGTAGAATTCCTTAGGCTAGATTTAGAATGGGCTTGATCAAGAGCAATATGGGGGCCTCTAGGGTGAGGGAATGGAGCCATTGCCAGTTCCTCATTGTTCCGGCTCACCTCTCCTACCCTTTTCTGGTTTTGAATCCTAGCCCAAACAGAGGTGCTTTCAGGGTCTTCTAAGCAGAAATGACTTCCCTTATGGTTTACAGGTGAGAAACAAGAGGAAGCAAGACACCAAGAGCTTAAAGCAGAAGGACACCAAGAAGAAATTGAAGGTATAGACACAAATATGTGTCCCAAGTGTAATTTCTTTCTCCAGGGTACATTACGCATGCTAGACAAGCACTCTACCACAAAGCTAAGTTCTCATCTCTCAAATCTGTAAGAGCTCACAGAGTTTCTAAACACACTGTGTCAGTGTTATAGTTACATTTTGGACTCTTGAGTTTGGGAGGAACCAGGATCAGGCGTAGCTAGACAGGCATCCTGTGTACTTACTTGTTCCTTTCTCCCTGGGTGAGTAGGCTGAGAAAGAGAAGATGAAAACAAAGCAGGAGAAGCTGAAGGACAAGGTAAAGCGGGAAAAGAAAGAAAAGGTAAAAGCAAAGGGAAAGGAAGAGCCCAGAGCCAGGCCATGTGGTAGAGCAGACAAGACCCACACGGCCACACAGCGGAGGCTGGAGGAGCAGCAAAGGCAGCAGGTGATCTTGGAGGAGATGAAGAAGCCCACGGAGGATATGTGTCTGGCTGACCATCAGGTATGAGGAAGGGTCGTGAAAGGGCCACTTCTGAGGCCATTTCTACTGATCACTAGAAGGACCTCTGAATAGCTAGATATTGCCTCTTGGTAAGTCTAATAGGATATCCATGCGCTTTTATTTTCCAGCCCCTGCCTGACTTCACACGCATCCCTGGTTTGACACTGTCCAGTAGGGCTTTCTCAGATTGCTTGACCATCGTGGAGTTCCTGCACAGTTTTGGCAAAGTGCTAGGCTTTGACCTTACCAAAGATGTTCCTAGTCTAGGAGTCCTGCAGGAGGGACTCTTATGTCAAGGTGACAGTTTGGACAAAGTGCAAGACCTGCTGGTGCGGCTCCTGCAGGCTGCCCTCCATGACCCTGGTCTGCCCCCCCACTGTCAGGTGAGCATCCCTGGGCCTGCGCTTCAGCCTTGCTCTCTTTGAGAACACCTTAAAGCTCTCCCTACAGCAACCACGGCAGTGAGGGAGATGGAGTTGCTTCCTGTTTCTAGTTTCATATGCCTTTTTTCTTTGCAAGGCTTCGTTTTTTTCATTTTCTCTTTTTCTTACTTTGCAGTTTCTCTTTGTAGTCTTTCACCTTTTTCTATTAACTTTTTTTCCGTAATTTTTAAATTTTATTTTATGCATGGACATGTTTTGCCTGTCTGTCTGTGTCGCACATGTATGCTACACTGACCAGAAAATGGTGTTGGAGTCCCTGAAATCAAGAGTTAGAGACAGTTGTGAGCTGCCGTATGGATGCTGGGAATTCACCCCAGGTCCTCTGGAAAAGCAGTTACTACTCCTAGCTGAGCCATCTCTTCAGCCCATGTCCCTGCAACTTTCATCCTTTTTCTCTTTTTTCCACAAAAATTTCTTATAGCTGGCTAAGGTGGTACACACCTTTGGTCCCTGGGAGGCAGAGACAGTCAGGTTTTTTTGAACCTGTTCCGCATAGCAAGTTCCAGGCCAGCCCCTGGCTACATAATGAGACCCTATCCAAAAAAAAAGAGGGAAGGGTTAAAATTTTTATTGTTAAGATTTAGTTTTGTTTTATGTAGATGACTGTCTGCCTACATGTAGATATGTATGTATATCATATGTGTATCTGGTGCCCCTGCAGGCCAGAAGACAAGGTTGGATTCCCTGTAACTGGATTGTGGATAGTTGAGAACTGCCTTATGGGTGTTGAGAACCAAATCTGTCCTTTCCAGAGGAATAGCTCTCTCCAACCCAAAATTGTTTAAAATTATATTCATTTATTGTGTGTGTTTGCATGTATATATGTATTGTGGGGATCAGTTGTTCTTCCATTAAGTGGGTCTGGGAATTAAAGATATTTGTATCCGACTTGGTTGCGAATTTCATGATATCTGAGCCATTTTGGTGACCTCATCCTTTTGTCTTACAGTTTTATCCTAACCCTGGCGCTCTCCCAGGCCCCCAACTTGAGTTGTTCCTATTTCCCTCTCATTTCCATTGTGCTTTCTTCCAAACAGTCCCTGAAGATCTTAGGGGAGAAGGTGTCAGAGATCCCATTGACCAGAGACAATGTGTCTGAGATACTGCGCTGCTTCCTCATGGCGTACAGAGTAGAGCCGTCCTTCTGCGACAGTCTGCGGACCCAGCCTTTTCAGGCCCAGCCACCTCAACAGAAGGCTGCTGTTCTAGCCTTCCTTGTGCATGAGCTCAACGGTTCCACCATTATCATCAAGTGAGGGCTCGGGTGGGAATGGTCAGTCCTGTGCCTTCTGTAGGCTTAGCTCTCCAGAAGTCCCCGGGTGGTGTGTGTCTGTTGCTTTTCTCTGAGGATGCTGGTGTGACCTGGCATAGACTCACTGTATGCCTTCCTTTGTCATCCACTCTGTTTGAACTAAACTGAAACCCCTGCAGCTCCTTAACACTTAATCTTTCTTTTCTTTTTGCTGCCGCTTCTCCCTCAAAAATTATCCCATGTTCCCATGCAGTGAGATTGACAAGACTCTGGAGAATATGTCTAGCTACAGGAAAAACAAGTGGATTGTTGAAGGCCGACTGCGGAGGTAGGGACAGAGCAGAGCAGAGCCCAGAGGCATGGGGAGGCACAGCCAGGGCTCTGGAAAATACAAATTTCAAGTGTTTATTTTTTGGCATTATATTCTTCACCAGAGTCTTCCCCTAATCTCTATTTCTTAAGACTGAAAACTGCTCTGGCCAAGCGAACTGGGCGGCCTGAGATTATGATGGAAGGGGCAGAAGACGGCCTGGGACGTAGGCGCAGTTCTCGGATCATGGAGGAGACCAGTGGCATAGAAGAGGAAGAGGAGGAGGAAAATACAGCAGCTGTCCATGGCCGCAGGGGTCGAAGAGATGGAGAGGTGCAGACTGAAGCCAAAGGAAAAGGGGTTAGGAAGTTTTCATCTGTTTGTGATTCTGGTAGCTCTCCTTTTCTCAATGTCTGCTTGTTTCTGTGCAGGTTGATGTTGCGGCATCTAGCATTCCAGAGCTAGAGCGCCATATAGAAAAACTCAGTAAGGTACCGTGTTTTTAATCTCATAAAAATCGGAAATGTGGGTTGAGCAAGAACTGACCCCCTTGTTCAGATTATATCACTTCTATAGGGAAGTTGATAGATAGGCTTCAGTTCCCTCCCGGATACTATAATTCATCATGCCTTGGTGAAAATGTTTTCTATTCCTCTTCCAATTCCTACCCAGCGTCAGCTCTTCTTTAGAAAAAAGCTGCTTCAGTCATCCCAGATGCTTCGGGCAGTGTCCTTGGGTCAAGACCGCTACAGACGCCATTACTGGGTATTACCATGTCTTGCTGGTATCTTTGTGGAAGGATCCGAGGGGAGCACAGGTAGGTGCAACTCTGGAAGCTTGTGGTGAAGTCCAAACAAAATAAGCACTGCCTTCTGCTTAGTTAACTCTTGGGCTTTGACTCTGAGACATGGTAGACTCGAAAATCAAGCTGCTCACCTACCTCTGCTGTCCTCCAGCTACATGCTTCATTCTCTCTTCATCTGTAGACTGTGGCCATACTGATGTAGACATATTTCCTAAGACAGTGAGGATTGGGGCTGGAGAGAGGCCACAGAGGTTAAGAGCATGCACTGCTTTTCCAGAGGACCTGAGTTGGGCTCCCAGCACCACATATCTCACAACCACCTGTAACCTCAAGGATCCAGGGACTGTGGCCTCCACAGGCACTGCACACACACACAGAATTAATTTCTTTCAAAGATGACAAAAAATTAAAATGAGTTTGTACTCTATAGTGCTTAACAGACCTTAGGTATAGCTCCATGCCAGATGTTAACACAATATTCTGTGGTTGATCCCAGATACATAAAAACAAATGTTAAAAAGCAAGCATGTTCTGCTTATAGATCTCATTTTTTCCATTATACAACACTGCATCTTTTTTTGTTTTGTTTTGTTTTGTTTTGTTTTGTTTTTTTGAGACAGGATTTCTCTGTATAGCCCTGGCTGTCCTGGAACTCACTCTGTAGACCAGGCTGGCCTCGAACTCAGAAATCCACCTGCCTCTGCCTCCCAAGTGCTGGGATTAAAGGCGTGCGCCACCACTGCCAGGCTAAACAGTGTATCTTCAGCTCTTTGTTTCTCTTTCCAGTTACTGAAGATGAAATAAAGCAAGAAACTGAGTCCTTGATGGAAGCAGTCACATCAACACCCAGCTCTACCCGCATCTCTGTAAAGAGAGAGTTAACTGGCTCCAACACCTCTACTTCTCCCCGGTCCCGAGGCCGACCTCGAAAACCTAAGTCTGGGTCTCTGCAGCCTCAGCACCTTAAGTCCACCATTAGGGAACATGATTCAGAACAAGCCCAGACTCAAGCTCACCAAGGACCTCAGCCCCAGCCTCAGCCTCAGGCCCCTACCCAGCTCCATCTTCAGTCAAGTAGCGGGTTCCTAGAGCCAGAAGGTTCTCCTTTCTCTCTGGGTCAAAGCCAGCATGACCTCAGCCAGTCTGCCTTCCTGTCGTGGCTGAGCCAGACTCAGAGCCACAACTCCCTGTTGAGCAGCTCAGTCCTCACGCCTGACAGCAGCCCTGGAAAATTAGACTCTGCTCCATCTCAGTCCTTGGAGGAGCCAGAGCCTGATGAGGCACAATCCTGCCCTGGTCCTCAGGGTCCCTGGTTTAACTTCTCAGCCCAGATACCCTGTGATGCTGCTCCCACACCGCCCCCTGCAGTTTCTGAGGACCAGCCTCCTCCCTCCCTCCAGCTGTCTGCTGCCTCTAAACCAGTAAGTAGCCAAATCAGTGTGCACCTTATCTTGCCCTAGGCTCCCAGGTCTGCCGGTGAGGTTGTAGCCTGAAGTAGGAAATATGTAAACTCCTTCTGTCTGCTTCTTCATAGACGAATACACCCGGTGCTGCCAGTCCTTGTTCCCCAGTGCAGCTCTCTTCCACCCACTTGCTTGGAGGGGCCCCTAAGAGGCTATCAGGGGACTCTGAAGAAATGTCACAGAGTCCCACAGGGCTGGGACAACCAAAGCGGAGAGGGAGACCTCCTAGCAAGTTCTTCAAGCAGGTGGAGCAGCATTACTTAACCCAGCTGACAGCCCAGCCTATCCCCCCTGGTGAGCAAACTTGGCTAGGATAGGGCAAGCATGGAGGTAACTGCAATTTCCATTGTGGGCAATGTGATTTGTGCATGGTTCCCACCCCCTGGCCCATATTGCATACCCTCTGTACACAGAGATGTGTTCAGGCTGGTGGTGGATCCGAGATCCTGAGACACTGGATGTCCTGCTCAAGGCCCTGCATCCCCGAGGCATCCGAGAGAAGGCGCTTCATAAACATCTTAGCAAGCACAAGGACTTTTTGCAGGAAGTTTGTTTACAGCCCTTAACTGGTAAGTGAGAGTCCTTGACCCAACCTGACCTAAGAGTAGCTGCTATTTAGTCATTTATTGGACCACTCTCTCTCCCCAGATCCCATCTTTGAGCCTAATCAACTACCTGCCTTGGAAGGAGGACTTATGAGCTGGTCCCCTAAAGAGAGGACTTATGAGACAGACCTGGCCGTGCTTCAGTGGGTGGAGGAGCTAGAGCAGCGGGTTGTCGGCTCGGATCTGCAGATTCGGGTATCTGAGGTTGGCGCTGGGGAGGGAGTTGTTTAGGGGAGGTTTTAGTTTTCTTTAATTTTTGTTCTGGTTTATTTTTGTGTGTGTAGATGTTTTGCCTGCATGTATGTTTATATAGTACACGTGTGCAGTGTCCTCAGAGGATAGAAGTGTCAGATCCTCTTGCATTGACCTTAGAGACAGTTGTGAACCCCATGATGTGTGTTCTGGGAATTGAATGTAGGTCCCTGTCTCAGCCTTCAGGGTGTTAGGATTACAAACATGAGCCAGCACACCTGGCTGGGGGAGGGTGCCAGGACAAGCCCGTGGTGTCTTCTTCCTGAGTGATCTACTATGACATGAAATGTTTCCCTTTCCAATGTGTTCTTTTTCTCTTTCCCACTGGAAGGGCTGGACATGCCCCAGCCCAGACTCCACCAGAGAAGACTTGACCTACTGTGAGCACCTGCCTGACTCCCAGGAAGATGTTCCTTGGAGGGGTCGGGGCAGAGAAGGAACAGTACCTCAGCGGCAGAACACCAACCCCCTGGACCTCGCTGTGATGCGATTGGCTGTTCTGGAGCAAAATGTGGAGCGGCGGTACTTGCGGGAGCCTCTCTGGGCGGCCCATGAGGTAGTTGTGGAGAAGGCCCTACTGAGCACAGCCAACGGTGCCCCTGACGGCACCTCGACTGAGATGTGAGTCCCTCCTGCTACCTGTCCCTTCACCTGGGAGAGGCAAGACAAAAGCCTTCTGTTCCTTACAGAGGATTGCTGCTTTCTCTACAGATCCTATGAGATCACCCCTCGTGTCCGTGTCTGGCGGCAGACACTTGAGAGGTGCCGTAGTGCAGCCCAAGTGTGCTTGTGTGTGGGCCAGCTGGAAAGGTCCATTGCGTGGGAAAAGTCCGTCAACAAAGTGGTAAGTCTGGAAATAACTTTGGAAACACACAGCGAGAGTGAGGTCGGGTCAGCGATAGCAGGGAGTTAAGGACTTACTCTGCCTTCTCACATTGGTCCAGACCTGCCTGGTCTGCCGGAAGGGTGACAATGATGAGTTTCTCCTGCTTTGTGATGGATGTGACCGAGGCTGCCACATTTACTGTCATCGGCCCAAGATGGAGGCTGTTCCAGAAGGAGACTGGTTCTGTGCTGTCTGTCTGGCCCAGGTAAGGCTTCTGCTTTCCTGTCTCCATTCTCAAACAGGACTCAAAGATGGCTTCATCTTTCTTTAAGCAACAGTCCCATAATGTCCCCAACCCTGAGGTGCTGCTCCCAGGGATGAGCCTGTGACAGCATGTTTAGGTTGAGTCTTTGTTTGAATAAGTAACCTACAATCTTTAAACCCCAGTCATTTCCTCTATAAAATAGGAGCAATCACCATTTTACTGACCCTCCCATTGATTATCTGAATAAATTCACATGCTGGCTTGCATGTGAACATTGGAAGCCACAGTCGTGGGTAGATAAGACTGTGATGAACAGGAGGGTGAGCAGCGCAAAGCCACACTGCTGCTCACCTGGGCCTATCCTCAGCAGGTAGAGGAAGAATACACTCAGAGGCCTGGTTTTCCAAAACGAGGCCAGAAGCGGAAAAGTAGTTTTCCACTGACCTTCACAGAAGGTGACAGCCGACGGCGGCGGATGTTGTCAAGGAGCCGAGAAAGCCCAGCAGTGCCTCGGTACACAGAAGACAGGCTGTCTCCCTCCAAAAGACGGCGACATTCGATGAGAAGCCACCACAGTGATCTCACATTTTGCGAGTGAGTTAGTGGATTCTAGGACTAGCTTTCTATCTCTGTGACAGAGAGGCTGCAGGAGTCAGTGTATGCTTTCTGTGCTAACAGGATTATCCTAATGGAGATGGAGTCCCATGATGCAGCCTGGCCCTTCCTAGAGCCTGTGAACCCTCGCTTGGTGAGTGGGTACCGACGTGTCATCAAGAACCCTATGGATTTTTCCACCATGCGAGAACGTCTGCTCCGTGGAGGGTAAGATGATCTCTCTCTCTTGATTTACCTTTTCTTTCTCTCTGTTCATAGCCCCATTCACCCTGCCCAGGTACACTAGCTCAGAGCTAACCCTCACAGCCCTGTCTTCCCCTGTCCAGGTACACTACCTCAGAGGAGTTTGCAGCTGATGCCCTGCTGGTTTTTGACAACTGCCAGACCTTCAACGAGGATGACTCTGAAGTGGGCAAGGCAGGGCACATCATGCGTCGCTTCTTTGAGAGCCGCTGGGAGGAATTTTATCAGGGAAAAAAGGCCAATCTGTGAGGCAAGGAAGGTGGGAGTCACCTTGTGGCATCTTCCAACCTTCCAAACAAAAACCTGCCGTTCTCACCTGCTGATGGCTGCCCTGGGTGGACTCAAGTCAGACAATGCTGATTCTTGACTCTGCTCTTGGCAGCACCCACATCCTCCCGTTCCTAATCCCTTTCTCCCTTCCTCCTTTTGCTCCTCAAATAAGAGATGCAGAGATGAGGTCCTTCTGGATGGAAAGCCAAAAAAGAAAGAATTTTCCTGTCCCCCCTCCCCCCCCCCCCCCAATTAAAATGGAGAGAGGCAAAGAAATCCTCCCTCCTCTTCCAGCTTCCTCACATCCCTGTACACGCCTCAGCATCCTGGGGCTATTTAACAATAGCAATAGTTCTAGTGAATGTGTGAAACCGAGAAACACTCTGTACTGTGTGTGGACCCGCAGTGACGGCCAGTAAAGTGGACTTAACTCCGAGTGTGTCGAGCCGGACACCGGGCCCTGAACATGCTGCTTTCGTGTTCAGTCCCTCCCCGCTTCTCACCTCCTCTCGCTCATTTCTTTTCTAACTCCTCCCAGTTTTTAAGGTTTTGTCCCACCCAGTAATGTAAAACTATCGTGTACGGGTTCTTCACCTTCCCTCCCCGGCCTTCTTCCCTTATGTGGAAAACAAAGTTCAGAGCCCCCCTGTCTTTCTGTCCTCATCTTCTGCTGAGAGAGTTCACCCTCTAAGGTGTAGCTCCTCCTCACATGCTGAGTTTCTGTGAGTCTCTAGCCTTTTCTGAAGCTCGGTGGGTGGGTGGCTGGGGAGCGGCGGGCAGCGCCCTAGGCCTTCCAGCATCCTTCCCCTGCTTCCCTAACCTCCCTCTTGGGAACTCCTCAGGGACAAGTACTGCTGAGTTTGAGTGCTCCTCCGAGACGGGGGCCAGGTAGCAATTGACTGGCCTCAGAGAGACGAGGAGAGAGAGGTGGGTGGGTGTGGGTGTGCGTGCGTGCGCGTGTTGTGTGTGTGTTTATGTGTGCACATGCATACAGATGAGAGTTGTGATTGTGACCCTGTAGTGTGATGGGACCCATTGTTCCCCACGTGTGTTTATTCTCGTCTTCCCATTGTTTCACACCATCACCTTTGGGAAAACACAGGAACTATTTCTCTGGGGAGGCTGTCTCTCCTCATGGTCATTTCTTTTCCAGCCTCTTCAAACTGTGCAATCTTGTCAGCAGGAACTCCCTCTCCTTTCACTAGCTCTGAGTCTTGAGTTTTTGCTGGGAGGGGTAGAACTGGATCTTCCCTAAACCCTGAGTATACCTGGGTTTAGCTGTGTTTCCCTTCCTTACACCTACTTCATATCCCAGGACCCCTTTCTTCCCCAGCAGCAGAGACCCTGGAGCACAGAATGGGCAGAGAGGAGGATCTGGGTCTACCACTGCCCTGTGTGACTGAGCCCAGGCTAGTCCCCAGCACGAGAAGACAGCTGCTAACTCCGAGCTGTAGCCATGGGCCACTGGCCCCTGCTTTCCTGCTCAGCCAAGCCCCTCCCATCAGAAATTACGGGTACTTGCACTGGGGAGGTGGCTGCTAACTGGCCTAAGCAGAGAGCTGAGGCATCCAAGCAATGTTCCATGGGTGGGCGGAGGATGCCAGGTGAGATGTAGCATTCCTTGTACTCCAGCAGTACTGAAGGGTGGGGCAGCGCAGGTTCCTGGGCAGCCCCGGCTCCTCAACCCACCCTTATCGCACTCCCTGTTGCCTATTTCTAAAGTCGCCTTTTCTGTCAATGAACCTCAAAACTTAATTTTATTTGAGAATTTTTTTTCTTTTAAATAAGAGGTGGATTGAAGAATATTTGAATTGACTTTATATTATGCATAAATATTTATATTTTATCTAAATAACTGCGCTGTAACAAACTTTGTGTTAGTCAGATGTTTGGAACTGTTTCCCCTGGCATAAAGTGTACTGGAGTCATTCATTATTGGAGGTGAGGTAGGAGGGAGAGTGGAGCCTCCGCTCTGCTTCATGTTCCTCTCCCAGCCCCACCTCTGCCCCTCGGGACCAGGCACTCTGAAGGTGAAGGTCCCAGACTTGATTTGAAGAAATGGGGGCTGAAGGGATTGTGGGGCAGGATGTGATCAAAGGGGCCATTTCTCACTTTTCTTTCCTCCTCGTCACTGCCCCTCGAGCTAGGTGGATTTTCTCTTGTTGACAAAGAGTATTTGGTAGGGAAAGAAGGTTAAAAATAAAGACAGCCCTCCCCTGCCCTTTGTGTCCCCTCCCTGGTGACAGCAAGAAACCATCCCCACCACCAAGTTTCCATGTTCCTTTACATCAAAAGGGACTTTTTATATAACCAAATGTGGTGTTTTAGTGACTTTTTGATAATGTACAGTTTTTTGTGAATTTAAATTTATTTCTTTCTATATTTCTAGGACCAATCTCATTTTTAATAAGGTTTAAAAAAAGGAAAAAAGTCTAGACCAAAAAAAAAAAAAAAAAAAAAAAACCTCGTTTTTGCCATGTGATGTTCCACAGGTGCAGCTGTAGAAAAGTGCTTGTCATTGAATAAAAACCACATTTGATAAAGACTCAAGAAAATTGTGTGTTTCTCTCCTGAAGCATAGGTTGCCGTCCCTAAGAGAATAAGTGTTCTCTGGCACTTCAGCTGGTGTGGTAGAACACTGAGGGCTCCGTGCCAGCCGTGCGGCGGGAATGGGCAAGCTTTCCCTCTACACCATGAACAACACTAAGACACTAAGGTTTTTGTGTTTTATTTTAAAAAGAGAGGTTCACGTTAGCAAAAGTAAAGTCAGCCACAGAGAGTGAGCGAGAGGTAGTGTTGGCGTAGACATGTGAGAGTATAAAACTACAAGGTTCTGGGTAAAGGGGAAATGTACAAAATGCATCTTAGGTATAAATTAACTTCTCTCCAAGGAAATGAGTGCATCTATAAGTTATCACCTGCCCCGCCCAGAGGGGTGGGAGCAGAGCTGTCCATTCCAGCCCTCTCAAACTGCAAACCACCACCACTCAGTTCTTACTCTCTGGGGTCTTAAGCTATGGCACCTGAGTGCACAGCATAGGCTGACCAATCTGGAGAGTTCGCTCTTGTAGGTGATTGGGGAGCCAACGTCACTAGAGAAGACAATCCAGAAAGAGCAGTTTTGAGTTTTGGAACTGAGGAATTTGCAATTGTTCCAACCCCATGAAGACAAGGGCAGTAAAGGATGATGTGAGGCAAGTAGGTGCTTGTGTGCCTTGAGTTGTGAGACTGAGGTAGTTGAGTAATGAGGACAAGGAAGTTTAGAGATTTGCTTGGACAGGAAATGCTTATTTTGAACAATGAGAACAGTGGTCACAAGGGTGATGAGGGCATCGAGCTTTCACATCACTGCCACACGGAGACCACCTCCAGGGAGCTTCAGCAAAGAGCAGAGGAGACAAATAGGTTATAACTGCTCAGGGAAGGCTCCTCTAGACCCTGAATCTACTACTGGGATGAAAGGCACTTTTAAGAGGCAGGCTACCCAGAAGTAGAGTGGTCAGCTTGCTTGGAAATGGGAAGAATCAGTCTAACAAGCACGGATTGTATGTACCTGTAGATTCACCTTATCCTCAGAATTCAGGTCTAGAAAGGGCTGGGTGAGTTTGACCTACCACCTACTCAACTGTACTGCTCTTGCCAATGGGAGGTGCTCACTTGATCGGGAGGGACAGGAACGAAAACTAGTCCTTCCAAAACCCTCATAGCAAATAATGCTTCACTACCACCCCATTTTTATTATTGAGCACTTTAACCTTTTCAAAGCCACTTAGCTTCACAAGCTTGGTCCCCATTATTGTTCCCACATACTCTTAATATCAGGACCTGTCTCCAAAAGTCTAGTCGGTCTACCAGCAAGCCTGAAAGGGAATGCCAGTGAAGTGGGACAGGCCTGGAGCCCAGTGAAGAGTCACAGGCGTGAGCTCTAGTACACTCTCTGACTGGAAGCAAAACCACAACAGTAAAATGAGTACAGGTGAGATGGAGAGTGCGAGCGGTCTGGCCTCAGTGCAAGCAGGATTTCAGGAGACAGTACTGTAAGCCTTGGGCGGGATGATGGGGAGGTGGCTTACAACTCATCCTTCATGGCCTGCATCCTACTTCCTGTCTCCAGTCACTACCTTCCTGAGTAATGAGCTAATGAGGAAAATAGAGTGGATGGAAATCACCAAGCAGAAATTACAGAGTGCCATTAACCACTATAAAAACAAAATTACAGGTTGCCCTTATTTCCCATGCTCACACCCGTTCAACCAGAAACACTAGAATCTAACCAGTATACTTAAAAGGTAATTTCAAATTTTAAAACTGTCAGCCATTCAAATTGCCTTAGAACTACAGAAAAAGAAACAAGTTTTAATAGGCAGTGAAGGAGCAGCAGTGACAGCAAGACTGTTGGCAGGGCTTCCCCAGTCCACAGGACAGAGTTCTGGGTTTGCTGGTCTCTGTCACTGAGGGCTAGAGATCACTAACTGGGTATGACCTTCCTGAGGTTGGAAGCACCAATAAGAAAACTGGTCATTTTGAACTTTATGCTTTCCACTGTCCTCAGGCCAGGATTCTCAATTCTGTAGTGTGCACAGCTGCCTAGCCAGTTTCTCACCATCACCACGCTCTGCCCTTCCTCTTTCACACTGGCCGCTGGACACACTTCCCCATCTCCATCACTCTGTCTACTGGAGGTGTACCTGTGACATGAAGGGATGTGATGTAACAAGTCACATTGTGTGGGGAAGGTCTTGCAGAAGGGAAAAGTTAATGACAGACATGTTTAAAAGTCCTTCTTGAGCTTTGAGTGGCCAGGGAGCTGTGAGCTTTGCCTTTTTCTATCCTAGCACCCTGTTGTCCTTCCACAAGAAGGAAAATGATTTCTGGTGTTCTGGTTCCCTGGGAACGGGGTCCAGACACACCAGGGCTGGGCTGAGCACTCTGCATAGAGAGCACAGTGCATTCTCAAGCATGCACAGTACACACAGCAGTTTTCTCGCTTCCATCCCTTCAAACTGTGTGCACTTGGCATATACAAACAACCAAGGGTGAGCCCTGCTAAGATGGCTCCTGCTGAATTAAGTGATTCAGCAAAGTAGCACTTGAGTACAGCCATTTGCAGCTGGGATGAGAGGCTATGAGGACCCGGGCAGAAAAGATCCAAGAGGCAAAGTCACAGATGGCACTACTGGCCAATTACATGAACATAACTGGCTCCATGTCCGGGGTTGGATTGGGGTTTAGTCTACACCAAATAACTGCCAGGGAGTAAGGGGTGGAGAAGTGGAATTAGGTTCTGTATTGTCGGAAGTTCAGGACCATCCTTAGTCTGTACTCATGATATTCCTCAGGCTTGACAATCAAGGATGATGGATAGGACAGTAGCCTCTCTCAAGGACAAAACAACCTCCAGGTAAAGTGGAGGGTGGAACTTCCTGGGGGGGAGGGGGCTGTGAAACTTGGGACAGGGTGAAGACCAAGACCCTCCAGGAGGCAGAACAGGTGTCCAGAATGCTGAAGGTAGATGACACTTCTCGCTGGCACTTGACACCAGATTTGGTTGAAGGTGGCTTCCAGGGCTGCATGGTTGTCACATGTCTGTTTCCTGAAGTCAAAGTCTAACTCTCCTAGGACAGGAGGGCAGAGGGAAAGCCACCTCCACTGTCCACACTAATCTACCTGTGGGTTGCTCTCCCTTCCCCCAATTCCACATGAAACTTAAATCAAATTCATAAAATTAAAAATTGTAAAAAGGCAAAGTAGGCGGGCACAGCTAAATGGAAAGGAGAAAACAATGTGGAGAAGATGTTTTAAACAAACAAACAATTAGCTAGGCATGGTGGTACACTCAGAATGGGAAGGATCTCTTTGAGTTCAAAGCCAGCCTGGTCTACATTGTCAGCCAGCCAGGACTGCACTGTGAGACCCGGGGGGGTGAGGGGGGAATAGTAAAGTGTATGCTGAAAGCTTTGCAAAACAAAAATTTTAAGCCTGCATATTTAAAACACATATAAAAATAGTCCATAACTGAACCTGGCAAGCAGGGCTCCTTCATTGACTTTATAGCACTGCTACTGTTCTTTCTTAAATCATTTTAAAAAGCCTTCCTAAGCAATCCAACATACCCAAACCTCTTGAGGATGAGAAGCAGCTCAACTGGTGTCTTTGGGGTAGGAGAAAGATTCGCTGCAATTAAATACAAAGCAAGAAACTTCTTTTGCAAAAGAAAAAAGTCTTTTTGATCTTGAATGTAGCACATTCAAAAAACACCGTGGTTCCTCAGGTTCCATCAGCAATGGGAAAACAGCCCAAGGAGGAGTGCACAGGCTTCTTGGCCAGGTCTGAACCTGTGAGAGGGGACAACAGCCGGTGTTAGTGCTCCGCAGTCTACAAGCTAGACTTGTAACTTGCTAACCCTTCTGGAGTCTAGGAGCATCTCCAAGAGTTCCTTTCTATTTAACAAAGATGGGGGAAAGGATCCTAAAGGAGGCGTAAGCTGGAAACAGCATGACTATTAATTAACCTGTTAGGCAAGACCAAGCTCCAAGCACCCTCTCCCAGCTCAGCAGAGCACAGCAGCATTCCCCACCATCAACTTCTTACCTCTTTACTTGCTGAACTGGAAAGGATAGAGCCCGTGGTCTGAGGGGGGCTCCACTGCCAGTTGATTCTGCTGGCCGCTGCTCTCCTGCAGCACAGCCAAGGAAGGACACTGAAGCATTCCTACACTCACCTCCCACTAAAGACTCCCCAATTCAGCCGCACCCCAAACGCAAGTGTGCACCCGTGCACCCGGCATCCAGGCTGCCTGCCTGCCGGAAAGAGGGCAAAGCGGTCCAGCTACCTTGGAAAATCCTTCAGCAACTGCTCCTTTTCAGAGTATTGAGGCAACTGAAGTCAGCATCCCTGTCTAAAGTGAACTGAGCAGGCTGGCTAAATGCCAGTGAAGCCTTCTGCACTCCTCACACCCACCAGGGAGGAGTGCACAGTACAGAGACCTGCCCTTGATTCGTCCTCACTGCAGAGAAACAAAGCTCCTACCTCAACAGAGACACTGGAAGAAGGCACAGCTGGGTACTGGGAGATATAAGCTCCTTGCATGGCAGCAGCTGTCGGCATGAACTGGAAAGGAAACAATAGTTCTCAGCGAGTTTGAAGCCCTTGGGAGCTTTGGGAAACACAGAGACCTTCATTGTTGTGGGTGCTTCTTTAAAATGTTCCTGAGGTACCCAAGGACGGCAGCTGACACACTGACTTCCCTCCCTCCCTCACCGCATTCCATCGCTTCCTCCACACCCTCGACTGGCTGCTACCAGCTCTCCTGCACCAGTCAGGCCATGAAGAACCCTGAGCTTCATCCCTTCCCTCTCAGTGTTTTTATGAGTTGTTCTAGGAAATCTGCACTGACACCTAAGCAAATCCACACATTTAGACCTCAGCCAGTTCCGTGACTGCGAAGCAGAGAAGAGGTGCCGGGAGGGCAGAGCGGCTATATCCCCAGCTTATCGATCCTTTTCTGTTTATCAACGGCCTTGAACTTTTTTTTAAAAGATTTATTTATTTTATGTATATGAGTACACTGCAGCTGTCCTCAGACACACCAGAATAAGGCATCAGATCCCATTACAGATGGTTGTGAGCCACCATGTGGTTGCTGGGAATTGAACTCAGGACCTCTGGAAGAACAGTCAGTGCTCTTAATCACTGAGTCATCTCTCCAGCCCAGGCTTGAACTTTTAACAGTCTTCCTGCAGCATCCTTCTGAGTACAAGGATTAGAGACGTTTACTCCGGTTCTGAGTATGCCTTCGCTGACCCGGAAACACTTGCGTCCTGCGTAACTACTGGTGCCAAGAAGCATTTTCGTTGGCACTTCTTATCCTGCAGGGGTTAATAATTACAGACAATCCTTTACCGTGCCTAGGCTGTTGAGTGACAGGTGACCCAGTTGCTGAGTAAGAGGTCCCATCATGGAGGCAGGCTGGAGAGAAAGGGGGTGGTCCATCCCTGGTGTCAGAACTGAGCCCTAGAGGAGGCAATGAAGGGAAGGGTTAGGTAGCGGCTCCCATAACCCTAAAGACACCAGAGGCAGCCAAGCTGCCAAGCAGGGACACCAGCGCTCTGCTCTGCTCTGCTCTGCTCTGTTTTTGCTTGTTTGTTTGTGTTTGTCTTGACAGGTTTAACTCTGTGTAGCCCTGGCTGTCCCAGAACTCACCCTGTAGACTATGCTGGCCTTGAACTCACAGATCCACCTGCTGCTGGAATTAAAGGCATGTGTCTGTATACCCAGGCTTTTATTTGCTTTTTAAGAATAGTTTATTAACTGCACTGGAATCAGGAAGCACACTACACAGGAACTAGAGTACTATCTGCTGACATTTCCAAGTCCTGAGAATAAAGCCAAGCAGTAACCCAGCTCTACAATAGGAACGGCAGCACCTTTAGGCCTCAAGGAACTCTGCCTAAGAATAACAAACCCATAGAATTAAGGTTACTGTTGGTCTGCATACTGCACTGAGCCAAAACTCACACCCGCACATCCTGCCATCAAAGCCCCTTGCTTTTCTTTACATCAAATTGTCTCCTTCGCTTCTGCCCACTTCTGAACACTCACTGAAGGCTGCATGAGGTACGACTGGTGTTGCATCCAAGATGGGTTAGGTACTTGTAGAGGAGATGTCTGAGTCACTCTCTGATATAAGCAAAAACAAATAAAAATGTTAACTTCTGTTAACTGCCTCGGCTCAGTGACTGAGAAATGTCCAGCAGGTCCCCACTAACTACATGCCCCTTCAGAGCAAGCTGCTGTGCCAGGCTGTGGGGGCGCTCGCCTTTCGTCCCAGCACTCAGAGGCAGAGGCAGGCGGATCTGTGAGTTTGAAGCCAGCCTGGTCTACAGAGAGAGTTCCAGAACAGCCAGGGCTACACAGAGAAACCCTATCTGGGAAAAAAAAATAAAAGAACAAGCTGTTTTTGCTGGGCATGGAACTAGCACATCTTTAGTCCTAGCACTTGCAAGGCAGAAGCAGGTCAATCTCTGATTTAAGGCCAGCCTGGTCTACATACAGTTCCAGACTTGACAGGGCTACATAGTGAGACCCTGTCTCAAAAACTTTAAAAGTTAAAAAGAATACACTGTTAGCCTGGCAGTGACGTGGCACACGCCTTTAATCCCAGCACTTGAGAGGCAGAGGCAGGTGGATTTCTGAGTTCAAGGCCAGCCTGGTCTACAGAGTGAGTTCCAGGACAGCCAGGGCTACACAGAGAAACCCTGTCTCGAAAAGCCAAAAAAGAAAAAAGAAAAAAAAAAAAAAAAGAACACGCTGTTAACAAATACTAACAACTTGTAACTCGGATAACCCAGTTCAAAAGTGGGCAAAGGGGGAAGAGAGGGTGGCTGGAGAGATGGCTCAGCGGTTAAGAGCACTGACGGCTCTTCCAGAGGTCCTGAGTTCAATTCTCAGCAACCACATGGTGGCTCACAACCATCTATACTGGAACTGATGCTCTCTTCTGGTGCATATTCATAAAAATGAGCAAAGGGACAGATGAAATATCTCAGTGGGAAAAGGCATTTGCTACTAAATCTGAAGACCTGAATTAGACCCCCAGAACCCACAGGGTAAAGGGAGGGAACTTTTCACAAATTGCCTTCTGACTTTTATACACACACACACACACACACACACACACACACACACACACGCTGACTGGGGGCTGAGAGGAGGCAGCTAAGACCACATTCTGCTCTCCCAGAGTAAAACACTCATACATATAAAGTAAAAGGACTGTTAAATAGATGTTGTGAGAATGACAAAATATATTGTTCTCAAGGCCCCATACACATGTATCCACTCACATGAAAGTAATCTACAATACGGGTAAAAAGAGAAACAGGATGATATTTTTTTTAAAAAAAAACAGGGTCTCTCTTATGTAGTCTTGGCTGTCCTGGAGCTTGCTATGTAGCCCAGGCTGTCCTTAAACTGACAGAGATCCACCTGCCTCTGCCTCCCAAGTGCTATGTGCCACCATGCCCAGCTCAAGAGGATGTCTCTAAAACACACACACACACACACACACACACACACACACACACACGGGGATATATGTATATATACATACAGGAATACATGCTATTTATATACATACATAAATCACATGTTATGCTCTGACATACACATTTTGTGTGTACTATATAGAAAAGCTTTCTATAGAAAAGATTAACATACACAGCAGGAAAGGCCTCACACCTTACCTGATAGGAAGACACAGGAGATGGAAGATACGGGGCCAGCCCAGACTGAGCAAGCATCCTGCTATGGGCGATGCTGTAAGGAGCTGCGTAGAACCTGTAGGCAGGGCTTTGTTCAGTGCGAAGCCTCAGAAAACCCGAGCCACCTCCACTAACTGCTATTTGAGAATCAAAATCAAACACCCTTACCCATTCTGAAGAGCTGTGGTGGGGTCATAGGTCAAGGCCATACCACCCTGTAAGAAGGAATGCAGTGTCCATATTGCCAGCCTCGAGTACCCACACATCCCACTACAGATTTTAGGGACTGCACTAAAGAGCAAGTAGACCCCAGGACTCAGCCACACATTTTTTTTTTTTTTTTTTTTTTTTTTTGAGACAGGGTTTCTCTGTGTAGTCCTGGCTGTCCTGGAACTCACTCTGTAGACCAGGCTGGCCTCGAACTCAGAAATCCACCTGCCTCTGCCTCCCAAGTGCTGGGGCTAAAGGTGTGCGCCACCACCGCCCGGACTCAGCCATATATCTTGCTCTCAAGATTCCCACCTACGGGCACAGAGACCAGGCCGCCCTCTCCAGTGCTAACACTCTCAGGGTCTGCGCTTCCTCTGGGGTCTTTTTACCATGTCTCCATTCCTTGGCCAGGCCCGTCCATTTTGTACAAATCTTCCTTGGTTCTGTCGTTTCTTTGGCCCGCCATCAGCAAATTTGCAAAGCAAGGGGTCAGAAGGTGCTAGCAAGAGAAAACGCACACAGCTGCTGTGCCACGGGGCGCACCCACTCGTCCACTGGTTCTCAGCCCGGGTCCCACAGGTCTCACCTGCTACTCCAGGGGGCGTCTTTATATACTTTCCATTAAAGTGGGTGATGATGGCTTCACACTTCTCTGTGGACTCCATCCTAAGACGCACATAGGAGTAAGGCCACCTGTCAGGATATGTGTCCTACACATATCCAGTGACAAAACCCAGGCTCCTAGCCCCAGAAATGCTCAACAATGTTTCTGTCATACATGTTCATTTCCAGGCACCTAGCTTTCCTTTTTATTTTTTTAACACAGGCTGTGTGTGTGTGTGTATCACACACATACCTCTGCCTGGCCTCAAACCCTCTGTCTGAGGAAGTCTTTGATCTGATTCTGCTGCCTCAGTGTTACAACTGCAGAAAAGTTCTACCGCACCTGACTGTTATGCAGCGCTGGAAATTGTGCAGAGCAAGCCAGCACTCGCTGACTGAGTAGCCCAGGCCCTAACGGTGGGGTGATGAGATGGTTCAGTGGGTAAAGGCATTTGTCAGCAAGCCTAGCAACGTGAGTTCCATCCCTGAAACCCACATAAGGAGAAAGCCAACTCCTGGTTGCCCTCTGACCTCCACATATGCACTGTGACACACAAACATGCACATACATACACACGGAACACATAAATGTAAAGCTTTTTCAGTGATCACAGAAACATTTTTTAAAAATTCCTAGTGATATCAGCATGGTCAAAGGCTGGTGCATCTTTGAGAGTTCAAGGCCAGCCTGGATCTACTTATCAAGTTCCAGGCCAGCTGGGGCTACAATGACACTTTGTCTCAAAAAAAAAGAAAAAAAAAAAGAGAGCACTGACTCCTATGAGCTGGCCTCTGGCCTCCACAGAAATGCAGTGGCACACTTATTCTCCCCCCATGGATTGATAAATAAGTGCACCCCCAACCTTTTTTTTATTTGAGACAGGGTTTCTCTGTGTAGTTCTGGCTGTCCTGGAACTCACTCTACAGAGGAGGCTGGCCTTGAACTCAGAGACCCGCCTGCCTCTCCTTGAGTCCTGGGACTAAAGGTGTGCGCCACCACTGTGAGCACCATTCAGTTTCCGCCCAAAGCACAGACCAATGAGCGAGAGGGCCCTGCTTGTTTCTGATTTTCTGAAATGGGAATCTTGTTGTATAACCCGTGTTAGCTCTAAACTGGAGATCCCCCGTCTCAGCGTTCACACGCTGGGATTTCGGCAGCTCTAGACTTGGGCTGGCAGGATGGCTCAGCAGCTCAGGGAGCTTGCTGTTAATAAGTCTAATGACATGAGTTTGATCCCTGAAACCCACATGGTAAAAGAGGAAAATTGACTCATAAAAGTTGTCCTCTGACTATCCACTATGACACATGCATCCATCCATCCATACACACACACACACACACATACACACACACGAGCTCATAAATTAACAAACAAAATATAATAGAAATATAAATGAAAAAACACAGGCAATTATTTAATCTCAGCTGCTGGTAAGCTGGGATTCAAAGTCTATGTGAAGAACTGACATGTAACAGCATGTCTCCCAGGGACTGTCTTCCATTAATTCACGTGGGTGCCACCATTCCCTAGGTAGGGACTATTCCCTAGACGGGGCCCTAAGCTGTGTTAGAGTAGAGAAAGCAAACTGAGCCAAACAGGCAAGGCAGCATGCATGAACTCATTCTGTTGTGGGTTTTGTCTGACAGGGTCTCACTACATAAGCTTTTTTGGCTTCAAACTTACTCTATACACCAGGCTGTCCATTCCACTCCATCCACTGCTGCCTCTTAAGTGCAGGGGTTATAGGGCACACCACAACACCCTCTTTCCCAAGTGCTTTTTTGTCAGGGTGTTTAATCACAACAACAAGAATGGAAGCAGGATATATCACAAAAGAAAATGGAGGATTGAGATGTTGCTTGATGGCAGGCGCCTGCCAAGCATGAAGTCTTGGGTTTTACCCTATACTGCAAAGAAGACAAACAAACATGGGGAGGAGGAGGTAGCCCACTTAGTAAAGTGCTTGCCATTCAAGCACAGATATCTAAGTTCAATCCCCAGCACCCACAGAAAAGCCAGGCATGATGCTGATAGCCACGGACCTGTGCGAGCATACAGCACACTGAAGCCCTTCCATAAACAAGCAAGAAACCCCCAAAAGTGTTCAACCATTTAGTTAATTAATGTGATAGACATCTTCTTGGTATAGAGGGGAAGTACCATGATAACTAAGGCTTTCCATAACCTGGGAAAGGGGAGAACATCTGCCCAAAAGTATAAGGGCTAGCTCTTCACAATGGCCCAAGTAATGCCAGCATTCAGGAGGCGGAGGCAAGATAGTCTCAAGTTCAAAGCCAACCCGAGCTTCACGTTGAGACCATATCATGTCTCAAATTAAAAAAATAAAAATAAAATCTAAAAAGGTGAGAGCCAGGCGGTGGTGGCACACACCTTTAATGGCAACGCTTGGGAGACAGAGGCAGGTGGATCTGAGTTCAAGGCCAGCATGGTTTACAAAGTGAGTTTCAGGACAGCCAAGGTGACTCATAGAAACCCTGTCTCAGAAAACAAACAAGCAAACAAATGGATGTGTGAGCCAAAAATGTTCCGAAGAACCCGAGGCTAGCTACTCTTCCTTTTGTATTACCGAAGGCTGCCATTAGGTGGTGCTATGCAGACTGAGCCTGTTCAGAACATTTTTTTTCTAGGCATAGCCTCTGTTTTATTGGGAAGTATCTCATGTAGTCCCAGGGCTCTCCAGACTCTCACATCTCCCACATGTTAGGACCACAGGGTGGGCCACGATGCCAACGCACTCCGCTCGCAGTCTGAGCAGGCTAAGAGACCGAAACACAAGACCTTTAAGCCAAAACAATCTCCTTTCACGTGAAACTCACTTCTTTGATTTTTTAAAAATATTTTATTTATTTACTTATTTAGCTAGGTTCTCTCTCGATCCTGCTGGTCTTGAATTCCAAGTGATCCCTCCCATCTGAGCTACAGGTCAGGCCTTGGTTAGTTTCTGTTGTTTTGTTTTTTGTTTGTTTTTCCATGTAACAGAGCCTTGGCTGGCCTGGAACTCAATCTATAGACCAGGCTGGCCACAAATACACAGAGATCCTCCCGCATCTGCCTCCTGAGTCTGGATTAAAGACCCTCTCCACCACTGCCCAGTTCCCATTGTTGATTTTGAGACAGACTCTTAAAAAAACAAAAACAAAAATCAACTTGGGTCGACTGTAAACACTCTATGTACAACTTTCCAAGCACAAGGATAACAGGTGTGTACAACACCAAACAGCTGGGGGTTTTTTGGTTTTTTTTTTTGAAGAGTCTCCTGTATCCTAGGCTCACCTTCAATTTCTGACCCTCCTGCCTCTACATCCCAAGTGCTGGAATGTCACTAACCATGCTGGAGATCAAACTAGGGGTTCATGCCTACTAAGCAAGCAGAGCTACACCAGCCTGTCTTGAGCTGGGTCTCACTATGAAGTGCTGGCTTCCCTGGCACGCCCATTCTTTCAGCTATGCTGCCTTTGACCGTGTAGCGATTCTCTGCTGCTGTCTCCTTACTTAGTATTAGAATTGTGCCTGGCTCAAAGCAAAAAGTCTTTGCAACAATGTTTCACATGTATTTATTTTGTATGTGGTAGCATTCTGTCTAAGCTCCATCCCACAGTTACCTGGCAATAGCCAGGTATGTTGGGCCCCACGGTTACCTGGTAACACCCAGGTGTGCGTGACTCACTTTAAAAGGAGCTGCTTGCCCCCTCCACTCTCTCTTGCTCTTGCTCTGTCCTCTTTCCCCTCCTTCTCCCCTCTCATGGCTGGCCTCTTCTCCTCTCCTCTTCTCCTCTTCTTCTTCTTCTTCTTCTTCTTCTTCTTCTTCTTCTTCTTCTTC
>JADRCD010194119.1:3607-15702 GCA_019843815.1 Montemys delectorum | reverse complement strand
CTTCTTCTTCTTCTTCTTCTTCTTCTTCTTCTTCTTCTTCTTCTTCTCTCTCTCTCTCTCTCTCTCTCTCTCTCTCTCTCTCTCTCTCTCTCTCTCTCTCTGCCTTTCTCTGCCTCTACTCCCCTCCCCATGCCCTTAATAAACTCTATTCTATACTACACCAACATGTGGCTGGTCCCTAAGAAGGAAGGGATGCTTCAGCATGGGCCCACCAAGGCACCTCCTTCCCCCACACCTGATGACACCTCCATAAACACATCAGTGGGGGGGCCGGTGGGGGGATCAAACTTATGTTGGCAGGCTCGGCAGCAAGCATCTTTACCTGCTGATTAACTATGTAAGCACCCAAACAAAATCTTTTTGTCGAGACAGGGTTTCTCTGTGTAGCCCTGGCTGTCCTGGAACTCACTCTGTAGACCAGGCTCGAACTCAGAAATCCGCCTGCCTCTGCCTCCCAAGTGCTGGGGTTAAAGGCGTGTGCCACCATCGCCCAGCACTCCCTCACACTTGTAATCACAGGCCTGACAGAGGTGGTGGAATGGGAATGCTTAGCTGTTAAGTGTACAGAATCAGAGAAACAAAGGCTAGGTTAGCAGAGGCAGTGGGGAAAGGATGCCAAGGGATAGCTGTGAGGTGAGGCTTGGTGGAGCACGCCTAGAATCCCACATCTGGAGGCAGAGGCAGGAGGATGGCAGCCAGTTCAAGTTATATGCCAGGCCCTTAATTCAATATTCAACACACACACACACTGGACTTACTACCAAGGGTTTAGACAACTTCTCTTGCACTTCTGTATGTATTCTGTGCGTGCAGAAGCAAGGGCACAAGTGAGGGTAGAGGCCCAGCTGCTGGGGACAGTTTTCTCCTTCCACCTCATGGCTTCCAGAGATCAAACTCAGATGAGGCTTGGTGTCAAGCACCTTTACCTACTGAGCCACTTTGCCAGCTCTTATTGGGTATTTTTGATCATTATTTTGGTCCAGTTGGGGGGAAGGGCACTGTGTGTCTGTGTGTGTGTGTCTGTGTGCATCTGTGTGTGTGTCTGTGTGCATCTATGTGTGTGTGCATCTGTGTGTGTCTGTGTGCATCTGTGTGTGTCTATGTATGATTCTGTGTGTATGTGTGTCCGTGTGCATCTGTGTGTATATATATTGCTTCCTAAGTTGTTTCTTGTTAGCCACTCTCGATCACCCTTACCTTGCAAAGCCGACCCCTCTGCTGGCCCCACTAGTGTCTCGAAGGATCCGAGTGGAGATGACCTGGCCAAAGGGCTTCAGCATCCCCTCCAATTCCTGCTCATCCATTGACAGAGGGAGGTTTGAGATGTATAAATTTGTAGGGTCTTGCTCCTGTTGCTGTGAACATGAAGTGAAGGTGGAGACTGAGGCTCGAATCTTGCTCCCCATCCCATCCTCAGCCCTTATGTACAGAATAACATTTGAGAAGAGAAACATTAAGTGGGATCCAAACAAAGAGAATCTTCTGTTTGTAACATCCAGAACCATCACCATGTACTATACACATCTGGTCCAGGAAGAAAATTACAGTATTTACCACTTCTACTGCTGTATAATCCAGTAACACGAGCCACCAACCAGCTGTCTCCTTAAGAAGCAGGCAGAGCAAGCTCTCCTCTGGCCCTCAGCCTGGCCCTGCGGTTGGACTCCTTTCTCCTACTTGTCAACTCTATGGTTCAGAGTGATTTTTCTCCCCCGCTTCTACCACAGCTGATTCGGCTAAGGGGGAATCCCGGCCACTCGTTGATGGAAGGGAAGCAGGAAGAGGGAGAAGGAAGCAGGACGGACGGGCTGGGCAGGGCGCACTGCTAAATGGTCTGCCCCAAAGGTATTTGGGGGCCCAAGGAAGAGGCTGCCCTAGGGGCAGGGTGGGGGTTCCTAGAGGACACAATGCTCAATGGCAGTTCTGCCCAAGGGTTTGATTTTGAATTCCTGATCCTTCTGTCTCCTCCCAAATGCTGGGATCACAGGCATGTGCACAACCCTGCCCCAGAGCTGTTTTCAAGTCTGTCAATCATTACTCTGATTTAGTCAGTAATTTCCAGTAACCTTAATCCTAATTTCAACTTCCATTTCATTCCCTTTTTTTCCCTAAAATTTATTTTCTACTTTACATCTATGTTTTTTTGTTTGGTTTTTCTGTTTTTGCATGTATGTCTGTGTACAATGTGCATATAGTATCCCTGGAAGGCCAGAAGAGGGCATTGGCTCCCCTTCCCTGGAACTAGAGTTAAGATTCCTTTAAGGTACCGGTTCCTCCAGAACCTTTGGAAGAGCAGCCAGTGTACTCTCTCCAACCCACCCACCTCTCCCTCTTCCTCCTCTTCCTCCTCTTCCTCCTCTTCTCTTTTTTTTTTTCTTTTGCGACAAGGTCTCACTATGTAGCCCAGGCTGGCCTAAAACAACTTCTCACTATCCTCTGCATCTCAAGTGCTGAGTTGACCTGAGCCGTCACACCCAGCTTCATTTCCCCTTTAAGCATAGAGAAAAGAATGGCTATGCTCGGGCTGGAGAGATGGCTCAGTGGTTAAGAGCACTGGCTGCTCTTTCAGAGGTCTTGAGTTCAATTCCCAGAACCTACATGGTGACAACCCACTGTAAGTCTAGTTCTGAAATGGCTGCCCTTATTGGCCTCTTCAGAGTATTCAAGGTGCCTTAGCCTGGTTGAAGGGGTTCCAGAAAGGCTTCTGGCTTTCTTTTTTCTTTTCTTTCTTTCTTTCTTTCTTTCTTTCTTTCTTTCTTTTGGTTTTTCGAGACAGGGTTTCTCTGTATAGCCCTGGCTGTCCCGGACCTCACTCTGTAGACCAGGCTGGCCTCAGAAATCCACCTGTCTCTGCCTCCCAAGTGCTGGGATTAAAGGCGTGCGCCACCACTGCCCGGCCAGCTTCTGGTTTTCTAGGGATTGACATGGGGAAGAGTGAACATACAACATTTTCAGATCCAGGGAGATCAAAACAGAAGGTACAGTTCTCTTCCTTTCTTGCTGCAGCTTTCTTCCCTTCCCCCAACCCCTTCCCCAGCTGACTCCCTGCCCCATGGGAGCAGTGGCAGGCCATGAAGAGCATTCTTCAGAACCTGAGTTGCACAACTTGCTTCTTCAGAGAATGTTGCAAAACTATAACCATCTGTCCTAGGAAAGTGGGGCCAGGGTGGAATGCCGAGAGGCCTGGCTCTCCTGCCTGCCACACACACAGCCGTCTTCTCTAGCGGCTCAGGTGGCCCCTGGCCTGGTATGCTGTGTCCAGATGCTACCAGAAAACATTGCAGAGGGTGAGAGATGGCAAGGACCTGAGTCCAATTACTATCACCCACATCAGGTGGCTCCACGCTGCGCATGCACATGAACATTCACACACATACATAAACACCATACACACAAACACACACAAAACCACACACACGCACACACATGAGCACTGAAGAAAATTCTTGCTCATAAATTTCACTTTCCTAAACATTCCGGCAGAGCCAACACTGGCACAGTAACCCCTGGAGAGGCAGATGGGACGGGGGAGGGGTGGGCACTGCCCTACCTTTGCCATTTGTGCCTGTACACCACTGGCTTTCAGTGCGGATACAGCTTTCTGTGCTGATGAGGGACTGTCGAAGTCCACAAAGCCATAGCCTGGAACAGAAACAGCATCACGGGAGGTGGGAGGTATAAGAGAGTTAGGAAGGAGGCCCAGGCTTCTCAGGAGACGGAAGAAGAGTTATGGACCACGTAAATGATGGAGTTGGGGGAAATAGAGATTGAGAGTTTTCAAGTGACTCTCCATGTGACCCTTACCAGAGCTCAGGTGCGCTCTGTGGCTAAGGATGCCCAGGGAGATGAGAATACCTTGCGGTATTCTTCTCATTAAGAACCTAGAGTTTCAGACCTGAGGTATTAAATCCTAGACGTCTAAAGGCCCTCCATCGCTTCTCCAGACAGCCTCCAGAAATCTAGGGAGGGAGGAATACAGCAGAGCAAGCAGGTACCAAATGGAGACAGCCTTTCCTCAGAAATGTTCAACACCCCCCCCACACACACACACACACACACAACTATTCAGCATCGCTGTTCTCCCAACTCCAGGAAAAGGTGTTTACACAGACAATGAAAAACTTCTCCCTGCACCTTCCCATCCAGGAAGACCCTTGACCCAGAGGGAGCTGAACGCATTCAAGGGAACAGACACCACGCAGCCTTCTGCCAGCACCACCCCTGACAGCGTCTTCAGCTCTAGCTCTCTGGCCACCAATACTTCTAAATATCTGTTGGTCTTTAGGCCCCAAACCTCCAAGCTCCTCCCAGGCGCTGGCTGCCCAGCCTCCTGCAGCAGGAGACAGAGACCAGCTGTTCTCTCTCTCTCACCTTTGCACTTGTTTGTGGTCTTGTCCAGTATGGCCTTAGTGGAGACAATCTTGCCATACCTAAGGGAAAGGACAACACAAGGTGATGTTCTGAAGGGCAGGGATTACAAACCGCACGGAGAAGAGCCCAGTGTGGTGGTGCACACCTTTGAACCCAGCACTCAGGAGGCAGAGGAAGAGGGATCTCTGAATCAGAGGGCAGCCTGGTCTACAGAGTGAGTTCCAGGACAGCTAGGACAGAGATTAAGACATTTAGATTATTCCAAGCCCTTTCTTTCTCTGCTCCTAGTGGCACAAGTTTTTCTACTCATTATATGGAAACAAAGTAAAAACCCAAAGCTAAGTTAATTTAAAATGCTCCTTGCGCAGTAAGTAGTGGAGGGCACCTTTGATCCCAGTGCTCAGGAGCAGAGGCAAATGTTAGAGGCTAGCCTGCTCTATATAATGATTTTAGGACAATAAGGTGTATATAGCTTTGTCTAAAACAAACAAACAAACAAAACAAACTACTGGTGTTAATTTTCATCCCTACATTTTTATTTTGGCTCATGATTTCAGTTCATGATTCCAGTCCAGCACGGTGGAGAGGATGAAGTACAGCTCCTAGCATGGGGGGGGGGGGGGGGGGAGGGAGGGAGAATATAAACATCTATTTCCCCTTCTGTTCCAGCCTATCCAAATTCATGGAAGATTTCCCTGCTTCCTTTTATCAACCCTGGCATACCCAGATGTATACTTTAGTAATCTCAGGGGCTGGTGTGGTTTTCATTGGAAATGTCCCCATATGTCTTGTGGCTGAGGATTGGTCCCCAGCTGCTACATCCTTTTAAGAGGTAGAGCCTTACTGGAGTGAATGGGGATTTCACAGCCTAGCCCTCCCTGGCTGCCCTTTGCTTTGCTGACATCAGTGTGACCATCCACATCTTGCCACAGATCTTACCAGCCATGAAGGTCTGTTCTCCTTAAACCCTTCTTCACTGAAATTGCTGTCTGTCAGGGGGATTGTCCTCACAAAGGGAGAAGTCACTAATGGCGTTTTCAGTCTAACTTCATCGATAAGGTCAGTTGTCACAGTGTCCTTAACGGAACCCTAACCCCACAGAGGTACCACCTGAAAGAGTTACTGCAGCTATGGAAGGAAGCTTGGCCACACCCACACAAAGCCTTCGCCTAAAGGCGGAGCTCTGTTGAGATTCCTTGAGGGACAGAAATAACCCCTTCTTTTTCCTTCCTTTCCTTTTCTTTCTCCTTCAGTTTTTCAAGACAGGGTTTCTCTATGTAGTCTTAGCTGTCCTGAAACTCACTTTGTAGGCCAGGCTAGCCTAAAACTCCCAGAGATCGACCTCCTTCTGCTGGGACTAAAGGCATGCACTACTACCACCTACCTAACAAAAATAATTGATGCTACTTTTCTTTTAGACAAGCACCATTCATCCTATTAAAAGTAACAAAAATAAATCCAAAGAGATGACTCAGCAGGTAAGAACACTAGGACCTGGGTTGTTTGTTTGTTTGTTTGTTTGTTTTTTGTTTATTGAGACAGGGTTTCTCTGTGTAGCCCTGGCTGTCCTGGAACTCACTCTGTAGATCAAGCTGCCTCAAACTCAGAAATCCACCTGCCTCTGCCTCCCAAGTACTAAGATTAAAGGCGTGCACCACCACTGCCCAGCTAGGATCTGGGTTTGATTCTCAGTGTTTACATGGTGACTCATAACTCTCTGTGGACACCATGCATGCATGCATACAGTACACAGACATACATGCAGGCAAAACATCTATACACATAAATAATATAATTAAAGATGAGCATTTTAAAAATAATAAGGGGCTGGAGAGATAGCTCACTGGTTAAGAGCACTGAATGCTCTTCCAGAGATCTTTTTTTTTTTTTGGTTCTTTCGAGACAGGGTTTCTCTGTGTAGCTCTGGCTGTCCTGGAACTAACTCACTCTGTAGACCAGGCTGGCCTCAAGCTCAGAAATCCGCCTGCCTCTGCCTCCCAAGTGCTGGGACTAAAGGTGTGCGCCACCACACCTGGCTTCTTCCAGAGGTCTTGAGTTCAATTCTGAGCAACCCATTACAGCCATCTGTAATGGGATCCAATGCCTTCTTCTGGTGTGTCTGTCTGAAGACAGCTACAGTGTACTCATATACATAAAATAAATAAATATTTAAGAAATAATAATAATATACATGCTTCCTCTGATCCCCTAGTCCCAAGACTCTACTGATCCCTTGATGAGGCCAGCTTGATCCAAATGTTCTTGGCTCAAATCCTAACGCTGCAACTTTCTAGTCAACTGATCTCAGACAAGTCCTGTGGCCTCTTATGTCCCAGCCTCGCCACAGCAACCTTATGCCAACATCATAGTACCAACCAATAACTCTTCATACTCTTTGACCTGGTTTTTCCATCGTGTCGCCTTTATGAATGAGTTAAATTAGTCTGTGACATGTTTTCACTCTGCATTTGTGTTTTCCAGCTTTTTGGAAAACCCTGTTGGCAACACGGGCCTGGACAGCTGGCAGAGCTCTAGTCAAGAAGTAGTGCAGATCTTGGGTTACGTCAGAAGCATCCGACTAGGAAAAAGTTGCTACATTGTATTCCAGAAGTGTGAAAATGTCAGAGACAGAACAATAGCCACGAACAAAGTCAGAAATTCAAGGGTTGAAGAGAAACAGTTGGCAGAAACTCAATTTGAGATTAATACTCCAAACAAGCATTAAAAAAAAAATAAAATCTATCCTCTTATTCTTAAAGACCATGGATGCCTGATTAGTTTGTTTTTACTCTCGCTGCCTCTTCCCTCCTCCCACCCTCCAGCTTTTTCAGAGTGCAGCTTCTGGGACAAAATAAACTGGGGAATGCCCTGGAGGTTGAGTTAAAAAAAAGGAGGAGGGGACCAGTGGTCCTAGGGTCTTTTGAGGTAGGGAGTCCTAAGGAATGACTGTCGGCCAGAGGACACTCAAGCTGCTATCCCCATCAAGGCCCCAGGGTGGAGCCTGTTGTGGCTCGGCAGCCTGACTTTGAGCTAGAGTTTCCACTGCAGCTGGCAACAGCTGGGTCAGGCCTGCTTCCTCCTCCACAGAAGCCCCTTCAAGAGAACCAGAAGTTCCAGCCCCAGGCCACACCTCTCCTTCCGGCCCACCAGAGTTTGGGATTCAGCAACCCAGGAAGAGATCCCTGTGACACTGGCAGGAAGTTCTTTAGAGCAGGAGAAGCCCGCCCTTCTTAGAGAGCCTGGGCTCCTCCTCCCCTCCATCAGGCTCCACCCAGCCCATTCCTTCTTATCGCACTTACTCCAACAATTCTGTTTGACTGATTTGTTTCTTCCTTTATTTTATTTTATTTTATTTTATTTTATTTTATTTTATTTCATTTCTGAGATTGGGTTTTTCTGTGTAGTTTGGCTGCTCAGGAACTCCATCTGTAGCTCAGGCTGGCCTGGAACTCTGAGATCCACCTGTCTTCTCTACCTCCCAAGTGCTGGGGTTAAAGTTGTGCGCCACTACCGCCCTACTTGTTTGACTGATTTTTACACAGGCACACATGCCAAGGGGTAAGTTTCCAACGTACAGTTTGCATTCATAATAGACATAAACTGGTAACAATGCAAATACAACAACAGAATTGGTGACTCTATAAACAAACAAGAACAGATGGAGACATGGCTCAGCAGTTAAGAGCACTCCCTGGCTGTTCGTCCAGAGGACCTGGGTTCAGTTCCCAGCATCCACAACTGGCTCACAGCTGCTTGTAACTCCAGTTCCAGAGAATCTGATGCCCTCTGGTTTTGGATAAATATGGTACACATAAACTCAAACAAGCACATAAACATGCATATAAAAATTAAAATAAATAAATAAAATAAAAAGCTGGTATAGCCAAGTATGTTGTGAAATGCCTTTAACTCCAGAAGTACACACAGGAGGACCTGGACTGCATGATACCCTGTTTCAAAAAAAATGCATTCACCCCATGGAGATTAAGTGATTATTTCTGTCAAACTGTGTGAAGGTCAGCGTTAATTGTCAATTTGACAGAATCTGAGGTCACCTGGGAGACAGGTACCTAGCATGCCTGTGAGGGCCTTAAGCACTGTGGTACTCCTGGGCTGGGATCCGGGACTACGTAAAATGCAGAAAGGGAGCTGAGCCGCAGCCATTTCCCTTTCGTGGGTGTGATGTGGCCAGCTTCCTTAAGCTCCTTCACCTGGGCTCTCCAGCAAAATGTACTGTAGGTCAAGCTTCCTCCCTCACGTTGATCTCGTTTGAAACCAACCTAGGGTTCATGAGACACTGTCTAAAAACAACAAAGCCCCCAAAACGGCAGTAATTGCCCTGGTATGTGCTGGGGCTGTGGGGTAGAAGTGTAATACTACTGCAATTCATGCTAAGAGCTTGTGGCAAGAAGCCAGCGACTGAGAATCTGCTATCCTGGAAGCCTCTCTCCTGGGGCTGCAACTCACGGCTGACAGAGCTTGACAAGATCCTGGTCAGTGGTGCCAGGCTGCAGGCCTCGGATATACAAGTTGGTTTTGCTCAGCTGGTCGCTCCCGCCACTCCCACCGCTGTTGGGGGTGCTGTCCCTTGGGCTCGGGGGTGCCATTTGCTGAGCCACATATAGCTGCAAGGAGACACAAAGATCAAAAGGTCAGAAAGACTGTACGTTTACATGCTGGAGACTGAGGAAGACTCCCTGGAAACAGACACAAAACATTAACAGCAATGAACTCAAGGAGGAATAAGACAGTTAAAAAAAAAAAAAAGCTGGTGGTGCACGCACGCCTTTAGTCCCAGCACTTGGGAGGCAGAGGCAGGCAGATTTCTGAGTTCAAGGCCAGCCTGGTCTACAGAGTGAGTTCCAGGACAGTCAGGGCTACACAGAGAAACCCTGTTTTGAAAACAAACAAACAGCCAGGCAGTGGTGGCTGGCGCACACCTTTAATCCCAGCACTTGGGAGGCAAAGGGAGGTGGATTTCTGAATTCAAGGCCAGCCTGGTCTACAGAGAGAGTTCCAGGACATCCAAGGCTACACAGAGAAACCCTGTCTCGAAAAAACAAGAAAAAAGAAAACGAAAACAAACAAACAAAATTAAAGTAATTATAAAAACCATAAGAATTCCTCTACTATAAAAGAACAGAATACAGAGCTATCTTACCTATCAGCCAGGCAGGAGTAATAAGAATAAAATAAACCTGTTTGAGAGAAAAGTGTCCTGTATTATAACAGGATGTTTGTAATCATAAATATGTTGCAGAGCATGGTTAATTTAATGTCTGCCTCTCAAGTCCAGAACTTATAAATTCATAAAGGATAGAAATAATTTAAACACAAAAATATTCAAACAGTAACAGAAAAGAGTCCCACATACTACTTGTAGGAAGTTAAACATTGTTGCAAACTTGGATAGTTTATTACTCTTACTGAACTCTTGGGGCTGGGGTGATGGCTCAGTTTAAAGGGCTTATGATCTGAGTTCAGGCCAGTAGCAACCATGTAGAAAGCTGGATGACACACATCTGTAATTCTACACTAGGAAGATAGAGACAAGTGAGCTCACCAGCCAGCCAGCCTAGGCAAATCCAGGCCCAGGCTCTAGGTTCAGTAAGAGACCTCCTCTCAAACAAACAAGCAAACAAACAAAAAACAAAACAAAAAAACCCTGGTGTGCTGTCACATGCCTTTACTACCAGAACTTTGGAGTCAGAGCCAAGAGGATCTCTGAGTTTCAGGACAGCATGGCGTACAAAGTGAGCTCCAGGCCAGCCAAGGATACATGGTAAAAAGCAAACGATAAAAGAGAGTCCAAGAAAGATGACTCAGCCAGGTGGTGGTGGCGCACGCCTTTAATCCCAGTGCTTGGGAGGCAGAGGCAGGCGGATTTCTGAGTTCGAGGCCAGCCTGGTCTACAGAGTGAGTTCCAGGACAGCCAGGGCTACACAGAGAAACCCTGTCTCGAAAAAAAACAAAAAAAAAAAAACAAAAAAAAAAAAAAAAGAAAGAAAGAAAGATGACTCAAACCAAGTACGTTCACCTCATAAGTAAGAGAAAAGGAGGCTGCATGTGTGAACGGCTAGGAAACGGAATACTCTTCGTGGAAGAAGGAAGAATACCAAAGAGCTATGGTTTGCTCTAAGCCCTAAACTATGATTCCAAATCCTTTGTGTTGTTTCCTGTTTCAGATAGGATCCCATATACCCCAAGGTAGCTTTAAAAGGCTTCATTTCCTCAGAGCTGGGATTACTTATGTGTGCAACCACACCCAGCTACAATTCAAAGCTCTGGCAGCCACTCATTCGCCACCAAGTTCATTCTCGACCTGGGGCCCTTCACTTCATTATTAACTAACCACTAGGGCAAGAGAAAAGCCTTCCCATGTGTGAAGCCATAGTTCCTGGTGCACAGTAGGTATGGGTATTTATAAAGAAAGACAAGAGAAATCAATGTACAGGATGTCCCTTCATCATAGTCTTAAACCTACAGTCTCACAGATTCACGCAGTGATCTGACTTTATAATTAGGACAGCAACCTGCATATAAATGATCCATACAATACGTTCCGAAGCTAATAGCCTCTAGATCGTGTAACATTTGCTTGGGTTCCAGTCATAATACTTCCAAATAAGAGAAGGTCCACATTCTCTGTGCAGAAACGAGTTCTCCACTAATTGCTCATGAGACTCTCTGGGCTATTTCAGTCATTCAGTGAATTCTTGAATTGCCGACTCCATGTGAGTACTGACTGATCCTGTGAGGAATCATTAATAAAAGGGGTGAACTATCTCACAATGCCTTTTAATTTGTGTGGTGCTGGGGACTGAACCCTTGACTTTGACTATATGTTAGTCAAGGGCTACATCTTCAGTCCTTTTTACTTTTTATCTTGAGGCATGAGCTATGTTGCCCAGGCAGGCCTTCAATTTTCAAAATTTGACTTGGTAGACCAGTGGGTTTAATTGGGGTTCCATGCAGAAGTATGAGTGAGGGGCTAGTTACAGAAGCAGAAACAAAGACAGCCATCTCACCCCAGCTTGATTCTGCACAACCTGCAGACAGCTCAGTAGGTTGGGGAGTATCTTTTCTAGGCAGATGGGTTGGCCTGAGTCTCTTCAGGGCATCTCTGCTTGTTTGAGTGTCTCTGTAGTCAGTACTGCTCATCTAAGCCTATGTGAGCTATCCCAGGGTGACCTCAGACGCCTCCTGGGTCAGCCTCACCGACTGAGTGCCCAACTACGGCTGCCCATAGTGTATTTAAATACACACCCACAAGGAGTTTATGAGTTAATGCTAGAAACCTAGAAAACTATCAGAATGGTAAGTGTGTGATGGGGCTGGAGAGATGGCTCAGTGGTTAAGAGCACTGATTGCTCTTCCCGGAGGTCCTGAGTTCAAATCCCAGCAACCACATGGTGGCTCACAACCATCTGTAATGAGATCTGATGCCCTCTTCTGGTGTGTCTGAAGACAGCTACAATATACTCAAATAAATAAGTGTCTTTAAAAAAACAGAAAGAAAGAAAAGGATGTGCTATGAGGATCCAAGCAAAGTGGTCAGAGGAACACGAAGCAACAAGCAATTCCTGGGAAAGCTCTTGAAAAGACGTCTACATTTCCCCCTGAAGGAACGAGAACAGCCAGTTCAGAAGAGGGTCAATGTTGACAGCTAGTGGAGACATTTTCTTTTTCTTTCTTTCTTTCTTTCTTTTTTTTTTTTTTTTTTT
>JADRCD010194117.1:3379-17473 GCA_019843815.1 Montemys delectorum | reverse complement strand
GCTTTGGTTGACATTTCTAGCTCTTGTATCAAGTTTGAAGAAGAGGACTTTATAAGTTACTCTTTCTCTGAGATGAATGCTTTTCAAAATCATCACAGCCAATGAACCAGATTCTTACCCTCACCTAATATCTGTACCACCTTCCATGCAGAACCATTTTTCATTGAAACAGTTGGTGAATGACTTTATGGATAGACCATCTTAATACCCACACCATTTCTTAAATGAATGTAACCTGTTCTCTGTGGGCTGAGAATAAAGTCACACACTCCAGTCAATTAGCTTTTTGACCATAGCAGGAACTCTGTATCTAAAAATTGTGCCTACAATTCATTCCTTGGCTCAGCAGAACTGTCAACTCTCAGCTTAGCTACAATGGAGGTAAAATCCTTTGGTGATGTGAGGATCATTGAAGTACAGCCTTATTACAATGAAATCCAATGTCTAAAAATTGTTCTTATTTTGGGCTTGTACCACAGAAAGAGCCAAGATTTTAAACTCTACTAAATACAAAACAAACAAACGAAAAGACTTTACATATTTATGTTCATTTAAGAAAATACTAGTAGTGATGTATTATTTTGAAATATACAGTTAATATGTTTGGAGTTATTTGAAATTTATAGTGAGAAAAGCGTATGTATTTGCAGTATTGCTGTAGACATGCATCTACATAACACTGTTAAATTGATTCTTTTATATCAAACAACTTTTATAATACTCTTTTTGTTATAACTTTTTATAAATTTTAAGGAATATGACAAAAAAGATATTGTAGATATTGAAGAGGGGGTCTCTGGGAGGAGTTGGGGTACAAAAGGGAAACAAGAATATGATTTAATTCTATTTACTTAAAATATGTTTTTAAATGTTAACAAATTCAGACAAATTGAAATCATGTAACGTTTCTCATCATAATTCAATAAAAGTTAAAAAAAAGAAAAAAGAAATGAAGACAAGGATAATCCCAACTAAGGAAAAAAACTGGTTTAGAAGAAACTGAATGATCATGCCAAGCTAATTTGACCAATACTTATCAGCCTATCTTCCTTTCTTATAGGAGAGAATACCAAATATAAAGCTGTGATCTGGAATGTTATAGAAAGTAATCTAGAACCAATATTTATCTATCAGAAAGATATACGTCTGTAATTCATTTGTTGAAAGATTTTCCTAGGGCTGTTTTGAAAGAAGTTATCAGTTCTATTCATGAAAAATAAAATGTGAACCTACTTGTCTACTTATGGGGAAGAAAAAAACTCAAAAAGTTATCAGCCAAAAAATCCTAGGATATTAAGTTTTTCTAGAGCTAATGGTATCATTTTATTTTATGTAAAAATTTTTATAAAATTATATAATTATATGCTCAAAAAACTAAGTTAAGATTACTTAATTATAAATATAAATTGTAATATAAATGTATTGTCTTTTTAATTATTTTTACTGTGTTTTATATTATGTTCTTAGATGTTCCTTTCATTTTGTTATTTATTAATAAACTTATTTTTATTTGTAAAAGAGAAGAAGCGCATTGATAAAAAAACACAGCATCTAAGTCAAAAAAAAAAAAGAAGTAATTGAAATTTAAGTGCTTTCTATATGCAGGCTTCAGTTGTGTAGAGTAAGAATCCACCCCAAGGCTCAAATTTGTTAAATGAATATTAACTTTAGAAGAAATGTCTATCCACTTATCTTATCTCCTCATATTTATAAATTAGATTACATTTTATCACTTTCAATCTCTTTAGCAAGAACAATTTCATACTTTATATATGTGAATATATAAATATAAATTTATTTGGATGTGTGCTATTTATACGTGTGTGTGTGTGCACACATGAACCCATGCATATGCTCATGTTTGTGGAAAAGGTTAATATGTATATGTGTACATGTGGAGGCCACATATCAATTTTTTGATATTGTTCTCTTTTTTGGGTTATTTTATTTTTTACATTTCAAATGTTGTCTCCCTTTCTGGTTTCCTCTCTTCAAGTTCCCATCCCATCCCCTTATGACCTGCCTCTAGGAGGGTACTCCCCTGACCCACCTACCCACGCCCACCTAATGCCCATAGCATCCACTTAACCTGGGATAATAATGATATTGTTCTTTAGTTGACATCAACTTTTTTTTTTTTTTTGATAGCTATCTTCAGCTGGCTTGAGAGTTATCATGTTAGGGCAACTTGATGATCTCAGCAGCCCCAGGGATCAGCCTATTTTCTGCCTCCCTAGTTTTGGGATTAGATTACAAGTTCCTCCTTTCTTTACAAAAATTATGGGGAATCAAATTTATAGAGTACTTCATTTGCTAATATCTGCTTCTGCCCTATTTCTTAGTTCTTATGACGTCTATATCAATGTATTTAAATTTCTAGTTTCATAATTTATTTAGAATATATTTTGCAAATTGCAAACAACTGTATCAAGATGCATGCACATGTCTATATGAGTTTTTGGCAGTATGCATATAAACATATCACTGTATAGACGTGTCATGCATTTATATATATTACATATAAAAATTCTGAATCTATTATTTTTATTTGTGATTCTTCTGATTTATCATTTAGGCAGAAATTACTATTGTTGCAACAAAGAAATTTTAAAGCAACCTGCCTTTTAACTTTCTTGTACTCAATATCCACCACAGATCAAAAGTAAGTTCTATATATTTTATTCAATTCTGCAGCCGATCCTGACAATTTGAGATTGATTAAGAAAGCACAGAGTAAAACAAAACATAAAATCTCTTATCTGGTCTGACCAAAAGGTTGTTTTCTAGTGACATGTAATTATTTGGTTTAGGCAATTTAAAAATAAATAATATTCTAAATACAGTTCCCGAGTCATTTAGGAACACTTCAAATATTTCATAGCTCATGTTCTCAATGAGTATTTCATTCCAGAAAGCTAAGTTTATTTGACCATGCTACTAGTAGACAATTCTAGTGAACCATGCTCTATTAGGATGGCTGGTAGGGGGATTTATTCTACATGCTACAGCTATTTGCTCTTAATTAAAGGGCAATTGCAATTGACCTGAATTAGTCAAAAGATCCTGCTAAATTCAGAATAACTAACAATTGCTACCTATATGGTACCCATTTAATTTTTATTTGAAAGAAACTCTATAGGAATTTTTTTAAATCCAAGGATTCTCTACATTAATGGATATAATTTGAGGGTTACAGTCATTTTTTTTTTGTTCTGTCACTCTGAGAAAAAAACCTGGAAAAAGCTAGTACAAAGGCAGTAAAGGAGAACTAGTGTTTGGACTTATGCTTAGTGAGCACAGTCCACCCTGGCAGTAAAGAGATTAAAGTAGCAGTTGAGGCAGCTGGTCACATTGTGTCCAAAGAGAAGAAACAGAGATGGGACAAATGACCATCCCTCTCTCACTTTCTATACAGGCCAGAACACTAGTCTAAGGAATACACTTACAGTGAACCCAGCTGCATTCTACCCTTACTGGAATACTTAATTTGATATGGAGTTCCAAATTTATAGTTCCCACTTTGCATCTTGTAATTACATCTTGTTCTAAAACAAATCATTTTGTCTTTTATTCATTTGAAATCATATGAAGAAGATTCCGACAAGTTATATCACTATTTTTATTTTACATTAAAATAATTATTAATTAAATAATTCAGAGTATTCCCTTGGAAGTATCTATAAATACCCAAATCTAAAGTATTCTGCAACATGTTGTCACACTGAAAACATGACTGGGAGTCTCTGCTGATTTTCAAGATTCTATATTGTGACTAAAGAGAAGAAATGTGTCTTTAAGAAGCATTGTGACACCTGGCAGTTGTGGCACACGCCTTTAATCCCAGCACTTGGGAGCAGAGGCAGGCAGATTTCTGAGTTCGAGGCCAGCTTCATCTACAGAGTGAGATCCAGGACAGCCAGGGCTACACAGAGAAACCCTGTCTCGAAAAACAAAAAAAAAGAAAAAAAAAAAGAAGCATTGTGACAATTTAACAGGGTCATATTAATGTTTAAAAGAAAACAAATGAAGATAGCTGATGCAAATATTCTGAGTATAAGGCAAAAGCACTTTTATGTTAATATATTTGAATTTTACTTTTGAAAAAATGATCCTCTACAAAGTGGACAGAAATAATAAGAGCCAAGAAAATGTAATTTTCATTATCTATATAAGAGGATAAAATTCAAAACTCAATAACTTTCATTCCTTTAAGTTTTAAGAACCTATCTGAGTTTGATTCTGTTTCTAGATATTTTATGAGGATTTGTAAAACAAGTTGTACCGATTATTAGAGACAGGATAAAGATGAAAGAGAATACTATCTACCAGGACACTGCATAACAAAATCTTTTGTTTTGCTATGGATTTAGGGATGGTTTCTATTTTCAAAGTTGCTCACATTTCATAACTTATAAGAGAATGCAGGTTAAAAGTATAAGAAAAATAGAAACTATAGCTCCGTTCCCAAAATACTGTAGATTTATGGCAACAGACAGAATCATTAACACATGTTCAAATATGTTAGTGGCAAATTAACTGTCTTTAGACTGACTGCTTGGGAAAGTATCTTAGAAAGGCGACAAAACCAGCTTAAGATAGCGACTTCTAATACAAATTTTCCATTAGCTCCCATAATAATCATAGCTCAGAAAAAATCCACTGCCATTTGGTATAAAATGAGTTATGGAAAAAGTGGTGGGTATCAATTTTGCACTCCAGCTCAGTATTAGAGCTGATAATAATAGACTTCCTGTGCAGAACTAGGACAGAGGTGGGTTGAGAATGTGTAGGCTGGATAACAGGACAACAAACCAAAGCTCTCCTAAGACACAGTGGTTTTATACTTCGCAGTGTTCTTCTGATTTCAGGAAGTTATTCATACTGGAAAGTCATCCTAATATTTGAATTTCAACATTAAATTTTCATTTATCTGTTGGATAATTGAGAACTTTCTTTGTTCCTTAGATCTTCATACTCTAGGCAATACTGTATCTTTAGAGGTTTAAAGTATGGTATAAGAAAAACTTTACTAATATCCCAGTCAAAACTATTTTACTAAAGTACATAGTGAAGATGAAATCAACAGTACAATAGTAACACACCTACAATTGTGACTGAAAGAACAAAAGCCCTTAAACCTTTCGTGATAGGGATACTAGAGAACCTATGTGTTTATTTACTAGTCACTAAAAGAGAATATAATTTTGATATTTATCTTTTCAAAATCCATTCCTTCTATTCTCCCTTTCAGTAGGAGACCTATAGAAGGAAGTTCAAAATCTCAGTACTCTAATAATCTCTTCTCAGCAGTAGAGACTGGAGAGAAAGTATCCTTTGCTACGCATATATTCATTAGAGAAGTGATGTGTCTCTTTGAGCATGAAGTGGTGTGTTGGACCAACAATGTGAAACTTTTACTTTTATGCTTGAATTACAATATTGCTCTGGGCTTTTACTCCACTCAACAAAGTACAGACTTTTATTTGGTATCATTTTTATTGCTGCTTTGCAAGTTCTATTTTATTCTCGAATAAGGAAGTCATGCTGTGAAGTAAAAGCACTGCTCACTTTAAAGTACTTAAAGCCTTTGGAAAATGCCTTTAAACATTGTTCTGCATCATCTGACGCAGTGGAATTTATATAATTGTCAAAGTCACAGATTTCACCTCAAACTCCAAGTAAATCAAGACATGTCCAGAAATAACACAACCCAATATATTCCAAGTATAGTAGTGTGCATTGTTATATAATACTTCTGTTTCGATAAGAACATTCATGGTGAGGAACTCAGTTGATTTCTATTTTTTGGAGAAGCACCAGGATATTCCTCAGTGAGGCAGCTTACGCCCTCAGGATCTAGATTTGATATGAATCAAGTTTGACCTATGACTTTAAGGATTCAGAAGAGCTTTCAGCCAGAAAGAACGCTTTAAGGCCACTCCGCATTTACAGAAGTATTTGAAAACAGAATTAGCATCTGTTCTAGCTACTAGTTTTAACAGCCAGTACACAAACTCTTCTCTATATTCCCTTCTTCCTTTTTACTTTTTTGACTGTAAAAACAATAACATTGAAAGAAGCGCTTTCCACTAGGTAGAGAAAATACACAAGATCCTTAGAAACAGTATTCTTTTTATTCAAAGATACTTCCAAATATGTCCTCTTATTTCTGGTACTGTGCTTGATATGTGACCTAACTTATATTCCATCATGTGGATGTCCCACATTTCTTTACCATTCCTGGGTTGAGGGACATCTATGTAGATTATTCCCAATCACCATCTATTATTAATAGAATAGGATTAAACTTGTTTGAGCAAATATCTCTATTTTAGGATAAAACATCCTTTGTATATATGCCCTTGACTAGTATAGCTAGGACTTAAGGTAGGTCTATTTCTATGTTTCCAGAGGAAACATACTATGATTTATGTAAAAAGACTTCAGTCCCTTCATCAATAGATTAATGCTCCCTTTATTCTATGTTGTTACCAGCATGAGGTGTCACTTGTTTTGTTGATCTTAGCCATTCTGATGAGTGTAAGACAACATCTCAAAGTGGTTTTGATTTGCATCTCTCTTATGATTAAGAATGTTGAACATTAATTTAAATGATTCTCAATCATTGGAATTTCTTCTTTTGAAATTTTCTATTTGATGAGTATCCCATTCTTAATTGGATTATTTGCTTTCATGATATGATTTTTTTTCATTTCTTAAGTATTCTTCATATAAGGCCTCTATCAGAAACATAGTAGATTAAACAAATAAAAAAAAACAAAAAAAAACCATTTTCAAATCTGTGGGCTTTTGTTTTGTCTGAATATTATTGTCCTTTGGCATGGAGAAGCTTTTCAGTTTTTTGCATCACACACACATATACACACACAAACACACACACATATGGTTGAAGAACCAATGCTCCAAAAGAGTTCAGCAATTTTAATTTCTCTCCCACAGATTATAATCCCAGTAAAATCTTTCAAGCAGTATAAAGTTTACAATATGATTGCATTCCAAATATATTTTAGGGAATTATTACAAAGAACAGTATGTTCCCCAATACATTTACATGAAAACGTTTTGTTTTTTTCCAGTGGAAAAAGCAAATTGTTCCCAAGGAACCATTATACATTCATGTTTAGGTAACTTGTTATAGATTAACAAAGTATAAATATGCAAAATTTTTTCTCAGTCATTTCTCTAACTAGAAGGCTGCAATAAGCAGTTATGGAGAATCAATCATTTTACCATTTGTCATTAAAATAAATCTTATAAAAATCTTAAGACATTACTAACTAGTACCCTCAGAGCTCCCAGGGACCCAACCACCAATCAAGGACTATACAGGGTGGGACTGAATGTTCTGGCAGCATGTGTATAGTAGAGGATCGCAAATTCGATCATCAATAGGAGGAAAGGACCTCGGCCTTGTGAAGGTTCTGTGCCCCATTGTAGGGGAATGTCAGGGCCAATAAGTGGGAGAGGGTGGGGTGGCAGGCATGGGGAGGAGGGGAGGCAAAAGGAGTTTGTTCTTGTTTTTGTTTGTTTGTTTGTTTTGGAGGGGAAAATGGGAAAGGGAAAATGTACATGTAAATAAAGAAAATACCTAATTAAAAAAAAATCTTAAGACAATTACAAATCTAAATTTTTATATAAAACTAGTCACTTTTCCCTTAAATCCTCAAGGTACAGACCTACTCATTAACATTTTGTATGAAATCATATCAGGAATCTGAGAGCAAATTAAATACAGGAAAATAATCATCACCTTAGCCACCAGCCCAGGTTTAGCAAGAAGGGCACATCACCTAGGACTAGTCGGGGGCGGGGCTGCCATTGTTCTTGTGTCTTCAACTCAAAAAGGTCTGGGCTCAATTATCAAGAGCAGGGCTTTCTGAGTTTAAATTGTTCCACAATATTTTCTACAAGGACACTAACCTAAACATCATAGCCTAACTTTACTATCAATCTATGTATCTAATTTTTTTCTGAGGATGGTGGTTAATCATAAATCTGCTCTAGCAGCAGTGTATGAAAAATATCTTGAGAAACTAAAAAAAAAAGAAAAAAAAGAAAGAAAGAAAGAAAGAAAGAAAGAAAAGAAAAGAAAAGAAAAAAGAAAAATATCAATCACTATTATGTAATTGCTAAGGACACTGCAATGCTCAGGGCAAAACTCGAGAACAGCATAAAGTCCTCAGGACACATAGTCCTCAAGGTTCTGTCTCTCCTCCAGGCACACTGATCATGATGTACTAACCAATGAACCACATTCCATGATTTCTAAAACTGTTTGGTTGTTCCTCTTGAACGGCCCCCAACAGTTTATCATATATGAAGTTGAAAATTGTGCTTTCTGGATCTTTGTTGTAATTTTGATGAGTATTGCATTGAATCTATAGATTGTTTTTCATATAATGGCCATTTTTAATAAGTCATTCTTTAATATTGGAGACCTATCTTCTGATATAGTTTTAAATTAATTTCTTCATCCTCTTATTTTATCTTGTCTTTCTTTCTTTCTTTCTTTCTTTCTTTCTTTCTTTCTTTCTTTCTTTCTTTCTTTCTTTCTTCCTTTCTTTCTTTCTTTCTTTTCTTTCTTTCAAACTCCAGATTTTATTTCCCTCCTGATTCACCCTCTAATGGTTCCACATCCCATACCTCCTCCCTGTGCCCCTGTTCTCACAAAGATGTCCCCCACCCCTTACACTGTACCCCACCAGAACCTCCAAACTCTTTAGGGCTCCCAGTCTCTTGAGGGTTAGGTGCATCTTCTTTGACTAAACCGACACTCCACAGCCCTCTACTGTATATGTGTTAGGGACCTCATACCAGCTGATGTATGCTGTCTGTTTGGTGGTCCAATGTTTGAGAGATCTGGGGGTACCTGTAGTTGAGATTGCTGGTCCTCCTACAGGGTTGTCCTCCTCAGCTTCTTTCCTAATTTAACCACAGAGGTTAGCTGCTTCTGTCCATTGGTTGGGTGCAACTATCTGCATCTGACTCTTTCAGCTGCTTTTTGGGTCTTTTGGATGACAATCATGATAGGTCCCTTTTTGTGAGTGCTCCATAGCCTCAGTAATAGTGTCAGGCCCTGGGACCTCCCCTTGAGCTGGATCCCACTTTAGGCCTGTGTCTGGACCTTCTTTTCCTTGGCCTCCTCTCCATTTCCATCTCTGCAGTTCTTTCAGACAGGAACAATTAAGGGTCAGAGCTTTGATTATAGGATGGCAACCCATCCCTCACTTGATGCCCTGACTTTCCGCTGGAGGTGGGCTTTACAAGTTCCCTCTCCCGACTTATAGGGCATCCTGTCCAAGGACCCTCCCTTTGATTCCTAAGAGTAGCTCATCTGGTTTTCTCATAAAGAAGTTTTTCACTTTGACTTACCAGATTATTTTATATTTTAAGAGACTATGTTAAAAGTGTTTCCTCAGATTCTTTCTTATCCCACTTATGATTTGTATGCAAGAGGGCAACTAATTTACGAACTTAATTTTGTACACATCTTGTTTACTGAAGGCGTTTTTCAGCTGTAAATTTTTTCAGGTAGAAGTTTTGGATTTATGTATACTATTATATCACCTGAAAATCAGGGTATTTTTTACTTCTTTCTTTCTAATTTGTATTCTCTTGATTTCCTTCAGTTGTGTTTTTGTTCTAGCTAAGACTTCAAGTACTAAATGGATTAGGTATGGAAAGAGTGGGACAACCTTGTCTTGTTTCTGATTTTAGTGGAATTGATTTGAGTTTCTCTCGATTTATGTTATCAGTTGGATGTGGACTTGCCTTTATTATTATCCCTAATATCTTTAGAAATTTTATCCTGAAAGAATGTTAAATTTCTTTTAAAAGAATAGTTTGTGATATACAATAATAAATTGAATACTCACTCTGGAATATTGCTAAATCCAATTTTATCATAATGGAAGTAACTTACTTTCATTTTCTATTATGAAATGTGGAAAGGCCAATTTTATACATTAATCACCTACTGATCACATTTCCTCCATTTATAATGATATATAATACCAGATTTTAGTTCACCATACTAAATTATTAAATGTTGTATAAGTTACATCTTTGATATCATGAAGTTGGGAATAAATTAAGTTGTTACTCTTATAATACTATTTTAACTTAATCTTTGAAAATTTCATGTGTATATAGAATGTGTATTTCTATCCATCCTACCCTCTTCCACTCCAGTTCTCTGGTCCCTTATATCTCCACCACACTTTTATGTCCTCTTTAAGATGCATTGAAAACATTCTTTTTCATGCTTGACAAAAAAACCAAAATGTACATTCAATGAAAATATTCAAAATGATGGTTTTTTCTCTCATCCAGGATGGTTACTGTCCAGAAAATAGACATTGTTTTGTTTATTTAATAACACCAGTATCAAACTCTGTTTTAACAGCTACTTCTGGTTTGGCCTCTGTCTAAGAAATGTTTAAAGGTTGTCTAACAGAGACAATTGAAAACAGAATAGTTTAAACAGAAGTGGGGTTTTTTTGCAAAAAAAAAATTATTATTGTATCACTTTATCGATGAACATATATAATAAAAAGACATATATTTCAAGCAATTAGGCCTTAAAATTTATAAGTGATCAAGTTTAAATTTAAACCAGATAATGGAACTGTTCAAACAAGCATTATTACTTTAGAAATTGTTATACCATGTTTAATTACTTAGTCTTTTTCTCATTTTCATTGACATATATTGATTCTACGTAGTATTTTGGTTATGATGTTTCAAACAAGTGCTGTGTTTGTTCCATCTGATTTCTTTTATTACCTCTTTTGACCTATATATTCTGTCTCATAGAATATTGTTTATTTATTCATTCATTTATTGGTGTTTATTATAGGCGCACACCATAATTACAGAGCTGGTAAAGTGAGATCCTGAGAATGTCCCAGGTCAGATAGCCTGGAATACAAGTTAAACCACAAGTAAGATACCCATTTTCTTTCTTGTCAACAAATAAGTCAACATCACCAGGAAGAAGATAAAATTTGATTTTATATATATATCCACATGTTTGTAATGTAATATGTATGCACATACACTACATGCACACATACATGTGCATATAGACATGTATACATGTACATTCATCATTCATAAAAATAATAATCACTTAATAGCTTAAAGTATCAGTTTATTTAATTTACCCTGTCTATTTTAATATATTTTTTTGAAATTTTTTTCCTGACTTGACATTTCTATGGGAAGCTAAATCATTTTTTCCATAGGCTCAGCAAGTGAAGTAAATAAACAGAGACTGGCAGGTTCTGTCAGACTCATATTTGTTCCTACCTTCAGATGTCTCAGTCAGCTTACTGACTAGGAATTGACTGGTTGTTTCCTGAGGCAAGTAAATGGATTGGGGCTTTGTCCCATCCTATAGATTACATGTAGTTTTCTCATGCAGCAACTCAAAGATACAATAGTATCAAGGTAAGACCCAAATGAATGAACATGTTATCCAATTCAGTTTTATCACGTATTAAAATTTATTCACTCTAAGCAAGTAACAATGACTGAGAAATGGCATCTCCAAAGAGTACTACATAAAAAACAAATATTAAAGCCTATATTTCAGTAATCTATTAATTGGTAGTGGTAAATCGCATAACATAGACAAGACTTTACATGCTCAAGTCTAAATAGTGAAGTATTATCTAATGGAGGAATTGAATACTTTTTTTTTTTTTTTTTGGAATTGAATACATTTACTCTTTCAGATGAAACCTGGAGCCTTGGGGTGTGTATAGCATTTGAAATATCAAGATCAATAGTGGTTTTAGGATAGATAACTGAATAATAATTTAATTATTTAGGAAGAACTTAGTTATCCAGGATACTAAACTAAAGTCAAATAATGTGAGACTAGTTAGTAGATGACACAAATGAGAGAATCAGGAAGTGCATATAATCAAGATATTACAAACCATTTTGTAAACATGAGAGTACTCTTGAGTGCTACATTTTGTACCACCTTTGTAATTTATAATGGACTAATACTATGTATATAAAACATGTATAAGTAATTTTCAGAATACCTGCTATATCAGATCTATGCTGTTTTGCCATAGATAGCAGATAGCAGTAGTCTGAATCTCATCTGAATTTTACCACTGAGATTAAGATAAACTCATGACAAACTAAAATTTGTCATATTCACCTTAAGTCATATGATCATACATTGTAACAAATAAAATATTATCAAATTTATTGAGAGTGTGAGGATTTTGCTGCTACACAGTCTAACTTCACTAGGTGTCCGACATTGTCCAAGGTAGATAGTCCTCTTTCATATCAGTTTTTTTTGTGGATGATAATAAAAATGCTGAATTTAAATGAAGTTACAAGTGAAAATGGTAAATCAGTCAGTAGGCTTTATTTGCTATTGATGTAAAAATGTACTAAGAGGGTTCTTTGTAGAGAAGTAAATGATATGAAACTATACAGAGCTAATGATGCTAAACACTGCTCTTGATGTATCTTGATAATCCCTAGGTAAGTAAGTCATGCTGGTAAAACAAAATGTGCCTTCATGTCTAGCCCACTTCCACGGTATGCACATTTAGATAAAGACAGAGCAGAGGTTTTAAGATAAATGTAAAAAATTATAGTGTACAATACTTCTTAACTGCAATGAAATCTGTTACTAAACTAATAATTAAAAATACTTAGCATAAAAATTAAGAACAATAGAATAGAACCTTTAAAAACAAAGCTGAAACTTAAGTAAGCACTGCAGACATAGGAATCAATTCTTAAATGTTTCAATATTGCAGATTAAAAGGAAGTATTTCCTGAGTACACAATGGAATACTTGCATTCTAGACAACTGCATTCTTAAGCAGCCATGAATAAAATTATATATATATATATATATATATATATATATATATATATATATATACATATAAATATATATATATATGTATATTTAAAAGACTATTGTTGTAAAGTGTATTATGCCAATTCTGATTAAAATTGTGTCAATTAACTCACCAAATATTCAAATAAACCAATGTTATGCTTTTCTTCTAGGGGTGGGTATAGAGGTGAACTGTAAACTGAAATTATGATAAATGCAATTATGATGGCAAAATGTTTCTGAATTTGTATAATTAAGTGAAACTAGACATGTTTTAGGAAAGAAACACTATATGTCCATAGTGTAAAAAATTCCAAATAACCGTACAAATTTATGTAGTGTTTATTGCTATGATAATATCATTATATGAAATATGTAAAAGAAGTTATAAACTTGTTTGTCTGGCTATTTGGTGTATGAATATTTAAGAGATACACCAAAAAAGGTGAAGTAGTATGTTCCAGAGCTTCACCATTTAATGTTTCAACAAATCAAGGTGACCTAACAATGGTATTCAACATGAAGGGGATAAGGAGTGTATTGTGAGAGGAGTCAAAGACAGAGCATATTACAAATAGAATTACATTTTCAAGTGTATGAATGGTTGATAAAATGAAAAGTCACACATGGTTTGACAGGTTAGTGTTTGATTAATAACAGGAAGCAATAGAGTCTTGGAACAATAACGTCTTTAGAGTTTGTGGGCAAAGTCCACATTGAAGTGCACTGAAGAGCACCTGAGATGTGAAGGAGTACAAGCACAAGTAGTATGGCCTCTTGAGATACACTCTTACTATATTGACTGACAAACAAAGAATCAGGATAGTAAAAAGGTGCTACAAATTCATCACAAGTGTTGTTCTATATGGCAGCCATGAGCATAATAGGATATGATGTGTGTATCCAAAAAGTGCAGAACAGTTCAGGCTGTACAGGATGTTTGTTCTGGGACTGAAAAATGTCCAGTCTTGGCAGGTTGGTAGGACAATGAGCCAGGAAGCTATGACCTGATACAGGGATATTTTAATGCATGATGTCAAGAGATAAATACATGTTTATACATTTTCTGCGTCTTTTTCATATCTTAGTAAAAAGAACAAGGAAGAAGTTAGCCAGAGCACTGAATAAAATAGGACATATGGAATATTTAAACAACAGAATTAGAAACAAATTATATATATATATATATATAT
>JADRCD010194116.1:5746-20111 GCA_019843815.1 Montemys delectorum | reverse complement strand
TTTGTTTGTTTGGTGTTTGTTTGTTTGTTTGTTTGTTTTTCAAGGCAGGATTTCTCTGTGTATGTAGCCCTGGCTGTCCTGGAACTCACTTTGTAGCCCAGGCTGGCCTTGAACTCACAGAGAACTGCCTGCCTCTGCTTCCCAAGGGATGGGATTAAAGACATGTAGAACCACCACCTTGGTTTACTTTATTATTATTCATTTTTATTTTATATGCATTGTTATTTTGCCTGTTCATATGTCTGTATGAGGTTGTCAGACTTACAGACAGTTGTGAGCTGCCATGTGGGTGCTGGGAATTGAATCCTTCTCTAGAAGAGCAGCCAGTGTTCTTAACATCTGATCCATCTCTCCAGCCCTCTCATGTTTTTTTTTTTCCATCATGGCCTCTTGGTGATTGATCAGGAGATGTTTGCAGTCTATTCCCCAAGACAGCACACTCCTCTCCTAATCCCTGGGTGACTACAGCCTAGCCATTTCATTTGGCCTCCTCCTCTTCCTCTCCTTCCTCCTCCTCTTCTTCTTCCCCCTGCTCATCTTCCATCTTTCCCTACTGATTCAGACCGAATTTGTCTATGATGTATTCTCCATGTATGAATATAGCACTTAGATTTTTTGCAACTAAATATGCACAATACAAAACCCCATCTCATGAGTTAAGATGCTCATGCCTGCTTTTTCCATGGAGCAATTTCTCTTCTTTAAATATTACATATTTTCCTACTCCTGGGTAAAATCCATCAACTGTGTTGGCATCCAGATAACATGCTTGCTGATCTTTCTGCCAGTATTAATCAGGCATGTGCCCTAAGCCTTAGGAAGGGGTTCCACTTTAGCAATACTGGATTTTCTAGAATATATCGATCGTGTCAGTGCTCAGAAAGGACATTTGTAGAGCCAGCTGTGAGGCAGCTCCATACTGGTTTCCTTGCTGTAGAGTAACTGTAGTTGTTAGTCTTACTGTGCTTAGGAATGTGGGGGTGGGGATGGAGGTACCTGCACAATGGATCCCAGCCTTATGGAGTTAGGGGAGTCTGGAGGACCCAGCTGGTAAATGCTGTACATCTTGAGAGCCTGACTGTATATACAGCATTCCAGGATCCAGCAACCCTGGGCTTCTGACTTGACATCTTTCTTACTTCTTTGAAGCCTATATGGTTCTAGTTATCTTATTACTTTGTGTTTCTTTTTTTAATTGCCTAGCTTTTCAGTACTTGTGTTCCTGGTAGCTTAATAGTAGTTTCAGGCTCACTTATGAATTACCTTTCCCTTTTGTCATTGGTGTCTGCACCAAGGCAGCATACAATGAAACTCAGTCACAAACATTCTGGAAGGAAGGTTCCCTGAGGTCAGTGTGCTTCCTTTGACCTTAGCTCACCCTCTGTGTCTGATCCTATTCTCTTTTTTATGAACTGGGCTCTGTCTGAAATGTGCTCCAGCCAAGACCACAAGCTGTCCTCTAGGGGTCCCTAGTCTTCTAGCTCATTTGCCTTGTAAAGTCACAGGGTATTTGTTCCTTTGAGATTGGCCATCTTGGTGTGCTAGGATTTTCAGAGACGTAGCTTTGGGCCCAGGAATGGGACTCAGACTAGTTCGTCCAGAAAGCACCAACAATCCCGCAGACTTTACATTTCTTTTCCCTTATCCTCAGAAGCTGGTGGGAGTAGAGGACAAAGGCATGAACTCTTCTTCCTCAACAGCTTTTGGACTTATGTGTCGTGTGGACAGTATAGCCAAGCCAGCTTCCTCAAGTTGTGGGAACTACCAAGTTACCCCCTTCTACCTCTCAAAATTTCCTTCCTCTTTACTATGATTTTTTGACTATTTTTAATTATTTTGCTCTTTGCGTAATTGAAACAAGCCATTTTCCGATTTTTACCTGGTTGTTTGTAACTAATTTATTGCACGTACCATAGATATTTTCTACCAGTGAGGTTGATTCAAATTGCCTCTTTATTTAATTCCAAGATGAGAAATCAAACCGCTCTTCAAGAGCTGCCAGTGATGAAGGGCTCTCAGGACTCTTACTTAGGGACACTCACTTCAGAAGGAGTTTGAAAAGGCAGCATCTGCTGCAGAATACTGAGAATACTGCACACACCTCTGTGCCAGGTTGTGAGCTCTCAGCGACTGTCTATCTCTGTCCCGTTGGCACTTGGCAGTGGAGGATGCACTTCATGAGGGCAGAAGCCCAAGTGTCCTCTCTGTCCAGTGCATGGAGAATCTCTAGGAGCCAAACAAACTGGAGGGAAAATATTTCTTCATAGCCATCTCTTGGCCCCACCACCCCAACCTGCTAGGTTAGATCTGGCCTAATTCTCATTCATTACAGTCTTGGGATCTAGAAAAATCTATACAGTTTAAGGGCCTCCCACTAGCTGAGGACTAAGAAAGGCCAAGTGAGGGAACATGGATTGTGGCAGAGGCAGGAAGAACAAAGTTTCAGGTCAGTTCAGTCTGGATTATGGAGTGGATAAGAGGCAGTGTGGGTTGTATAGTGGGACTACCTCCAAAGCTGATGAACAAACAAACCAAAAAAACACTTGAAGGGAGCCAAAGCAACAAACTTGCTGGATTGCCTGGCAATGCCTTTGGTATCCTTTTGGTCACTACATGAATAGAGATTTTTTTTTTCCCCCTAGAGGACAAGGGGCTGTGTCCCTATATACTTTGGCTGCTGTATTTAGGGATAGAGGGCTTCTGGCATCTACTGAGTGGAGCTCAGGGATGTTCCTGACCCACCTGGTGGAATAAATAAAGGCTTTTAGAAGTGGTCTTGTTCATGCTATTCTATTACAGCAATAGAAACATAACTTAGATGAAGAGGATCTAGGAGAAATTAGGGGGAGGGAAAACATGACCAAAATATATTGTATACATTTCTTCAATAAACATTATTTAAATAAAAAAAAAAAAAAGAAAAAGAAGGTGACTGAGGTTTAAGGTAGGAGACAGCCACTCAGGGTGGAACCATCTCTATGCAAATGGGCTGGACTGCATAAGAAAGCTGGTTCAACACGCTCTGGCAAGCAGTGTTCTTCCTTGGTTCCTGCTTCAGATAGTGCCTGTGGTTCCTACCTTGACTCCCCTCAAAGATGGAGTGCTGTTCAATAGTGTAAGCTGAAATAAAACTTTTCCTCCCCTAAGCTGTTTTTCGCCCAGCAACAAAGAGGAGACTACAGCCCTGGGTCCATCCACACTCCTCCACTGGTCAGCTTGATGAGGTTGGTAAATTTACCTTAGGCTGAACCTTCCTCATTAAGAATTGGAACAAAAATGGAAGGAGTGTTATGGGAATGAATGAGCTAGTGGGAACGGAGCTTGTCACTGAAGCCTGACCTACAGGGACTACCTGGGTCCTGACCCAACAGTCAGGTAGTGAGGTGGGACCCAGATAGGCAGACCAGAAGCTGATGACCTCTGACCTTTAACTCTGTTTCTATTCAGGGGCCAACAGCTGATTGTTTCTGGCCCTGAACTCCTGCTGGTAGTTCAGGGAAATTAGAAAAGAAACTTAGTTACATGGGATCTTTACATTTAGACTCAGGCTTCTCCCTGCCTGTGTGAGAAGCTCAGAGTTCCTTAAATCTTTGTGAGCCATAGAGAAAAGAAAAGAAAAAAGAAAAGGAAGAAAGTCAGGTCCACATAGATACACACACATAACTGGATGAAGCAGAAAAAGGCTACAGTGCCACTTTATTCTGGTTCTTAATTTTTATACTTTCCTAGGATAATTGATCAGATGGTTTTTAAAGCATTTTTACATTCCATAAGTTCATAATAAGCTTAAGGCAATAGTTCATGTCACAGATCAGCAAAACTTAAGGAGTTAGAACAGAATTGTTTACATTTCTTTCCACTGAGAAGGGCATCTGACTAAACAATCGTTATCTGCTTTCTAGCCCTGTAAGTTCATTTTAAGTTTAAGCCAGTAAACTTTTTGTTAACATGGCTTTGTCAAGAGACAAATCATCTGCCTTGTGTCTTATTATTTTTGAAGTCTTACATAGACAAACTAGTTCACCTTTTATTTTCTGTCCTTGCACCTACAATAAATTGCCCATTTCCAGTAACTTTTAGTTACCAGATAGTGGCCTCATTCCTAACCTAGAAGGAATGTTTTCATCTATTGCAAATTTACTCAAAACCTGTTTTCTTTTCCTAGTACAATTATCCCATGACACACAAAGGTTTATAGAGCTCTATTTGCGGCTTTTATTCTATAGGGGGTTTGAGAGTACTTGTTTCTGTTTAAGAATTCTATGAGATCATTATCAGGAATTATGAAACCATCAATTCGTCTAAACAGCATTATTCCATGAAAGTACATCTTCATATTGATTCTGCAGGAAATCTGCCCAATATGGTGGGCTGATACCCAGGAATCATTAGGCTATGTAATAGTATCAGGAAAGGCATTCTCCTATAGTGCGAAGGAGTCCTGGGATGAAGACTCTGAAGACCCTGCATCTCAGACTGTACTCATCACAGCCATGCAAAACAGTGGACCAGGTCCAGAAAACTCACTTGCTTGCCATATCTTTTCCTAGATGGCTTCTAACAAGTAACCACAGGAGCTGCTGCCTTGGCCAATTCTATGAATGTAGAAATAATATGTCCTTGTTTCTCCATATCCAAGAAATTGGTCATAGGTATTGGTCATTAGAAATAAGAACATTTCCACGGAGATGGGAAAACTTCTTTCATGCATTGAAGGTACATTGTAAAGAATGAAATTCTTTTCCCTATGAACGCACTCATTTCTTATGACATTTGAATATATTAAGTTTATAGACTTACTTGATTTGTAGTTAAGTCAGCCAGTGTGGTTGGCTCTCTTCCTTGAGGTAGTTATATGTGGTTGGCTGGGACTTGGGAAGCTCATTGGCTTATATAGTTGCCCTTTGTTCCCAAACATGGCCTATGGAATTGTGGAACTGTCTCAGCACTGTAGCATGTCCGAGCTACAGACTCTAAGGATGACCCCACTCCGGCTTCAGATGAGGCTCTGAGATGCGGCAGTTTACATTGGTTACCAGAAATGTGTGCAGGGGAGCAGACTGGAACCAGCCTTGCTCCTAGGCTGAGAACAGTGTAGGCTATGAGTCCTCCTGCCTTCAGGCTCCTTGGAAAGGTCCATTGGAACAGTGAAAGGCATAGGTAGGTCCTTACTGAGGACTGGAAACAGGAGCCACTGTTGTGCTACTGAGGTAGTGGGGTAGACGATGCTTAGTTTTGGTGATAGTATTATCACTATATAGAATCTTTATTCCTGTCCTCCCTTCTTCTTCCTCTTCTTTACCCCCTCCCTTCCTTTCTTTACACACACACACACACACACACACACACACACACACACACACACGAAGAGCCTCGCGAAAGTGTGTGTGTGTATGTGTGTGGTGTGTGTATATATGTGTGTGGTATGTGTATATGTATGTGTGTGGTGTTTGTATATGTGTGGTGTGTATGTGTATGTGTGTGTGTGTGTGTGTGTGTGCGCGCGCGGTGCAGATACTTTTCTCAGCTCAGTAACTGCAGCGCTTCCTCTCATCATAATGTTTCTATTGGTTGACATTTAAATGTTGTCTTGAAGATTTGCAGAAAGACACTGACTAGAGTCACCTCTGGTAACTGTCCAGGTAGCTAGACTTCATATTTCCCCAATGCAGTGTCTCCAAGAGATGCTATCCTTACAGTGAGCTTTGGCTTCAGTAGTAAATGTGAAAGTCTATAGTTATCTGCCTGCTGGTCACAAGGTTAAAAATAAGGTTGAGTATGTCATCTCCATCTTCAATCCAACCTGACCCTTGTTCTCAAATTCTAAAAATTTGAATGTGGGATACATGACCAACTCTATGAAGGAATTGTAACCATGCCCACTACAATTCCTTCAGAGAATCAAAGTGTAAACAAGGAAGGCAACATCCCCCATCCTTGCTCCACATACGAGCCCCTTTTGCACAGTGCTCACTGTGCTTTATATGAAACTCTCAGCACAACCGTGAGAATACTGCATCCAGATATTTGAAATCTCTCCAACAACCTCAGAGGCTGCAGGGTGCCTTGCCTACCACACAGTAGGTATTCAACAGTGCTCATATGACTGCCAACCTAAAATAATGAGTGTCAGTAGAAATCCTAATGTGACTGAGGTTGACCTTGAACTTCTGAGCTTCCTGCCTCTACCTTCCAAGTGTTGGGTTTATTGGCATGCAGCAGCACACCTGCTTCACACTGTGCTGAGGCTTGAACTCAGGGCTTTGTGCAAGGGAAGCAAGCATTCTGCCAACTCAGTTACATCCCCCAGCCCATGGGAAATATCAAGAAGTCAACTGATAAGTACACATGAAACCCTCTGTGGCAGATACTCTACAGAAACACAGAGCATATGCTCTCTTATGTTTGGGTCCACAAAGAAATCATTGTAGATGCCAATATGCAATGAGCAAAGACTCCTTCTTATGCTCCTGACAATCTAATAAGTAATGAATTTCCTTAGCTGAAAGTTGTCCCAAGTTTACCTGTGGCACCTTCTTGCAGATCTCAGTCTGTAAACCTGGCTCAGATCAGCATAGCTGCTGCAGGCCCAGGAGCTGCAGGGAGCTGCTGGCTGCTGGAGCTGGCTGCTTCATGGTTAACCTTTCCAATAAGGCATCAAAGAAGGGGTTTTACTTAATATTGTACCTGTCAAATTCCCAGAGCTGCGAGTAAATTGAAGATACAAATTATGTTGTAAAGTGAAATATTTTGTGTTATTCTACAGTTTGGTTGATTTAGGAAGAAAATGAACTCTGACAGCTTGATCTTTTCAGTTCAGTGGATTCTAATGGTCCAAAACAAAAGCCCACACTACAGGCTCTTCTTCTCTTCCTGTTTATGAGCAGTGTGGCTGCAAGCTTTGCCTATACTGTACATCCAAGACAACCAGCTCCGTGCTGGGGACGTACAGGCACTTGGGAACAGCTGGATAGTACTGGCTGTTTATATTTGTATGTAGAAAATAAATATTCACGATCCCCCTGAGGGGAAGGAGGCCTCTATGTTTCTGGCCCACTTTCCTCAGTGTTTTTCACAGGAAAGAGACCTGTGCTCCTACTTTATCTAACTCGTGTCTGCTGTTGCCATGACTTCCGTGCCTACATAGAAGTGATTACCTTGATGGCTACAGGAGCTGCTCACTGGAGTGTACAGGGAAAGGTCGGCCAGAGAGCCCTTCACTTTTCCATCATGAAGCTCATAGCTTCCCCGGGCCAATGATTCTCTCTGTTCACGAAAAGCATTTTGTAATATTACCATCTTGAACTCCGTACTTCGGATGCATTGGGGAGAGTCATGGGGTTTAGAAAGATAGTAGAGTGTTGTGTAGGCCAAGGCTCCTTCGGTAGGGGCTGAACTGCAAGTGCCCTCCACTTTTGTTTTGCTTTGCATAAGGTCCTTTGGCCTTCACACCTTAGATAGAAATCCCCTTGGACCTAAAGAAGAGCAGCAGGCAGCCAGCAGTGGTGAGTGGCAGTTTAGACTCTTTCTCTAATAGTCCCCTAGCACAGCCCTTGCCACCCTGCAGCTGACTCCTTGCCATTCTCTCTAGTGTTCCTGGGACTAAGGGATCTGCTTTACTTCTTCAGACTGAGTTTTACTAAACCAATAAAGTTAGCAATCACTGGGAAGAAAGGGTTCCAACCAGCTACTAGCCTGCAGGTGATTTGGAGGTGGACTATACAGAGCAAAAGGAAAAGTGGGTAGGTATCTTTATCTTTGGTATTAAACCTATGATATTACGTAGGTTCGGAGAATATAGTGTTGCTCTTTTATGAGCTGCTCTTACAGTTGTTTGCTCATAAGTCACAGTCCAGTATGTCTTCCTGGTATTGTGAAGTGGGTTAAAATCTGCCAGAAACCATAGTGAAAGGGATTGCTCTGTGTCTCACTGATGTTCTGCCTACAGGATAAATTTGAAACCATATCTACGTAGATGTCTACAGGAGCCAGAGATTGCTAGGTGCAGGAGCTGGAGGTAGCTACCTGGGGCCAAGAAGGATCCTCTTAAGTATAGGTAGGTTCTGGATTTCTTTTGAAATCCAGACCTTAGAACACCAAAGTGACATCAAAGTTAGGCTCCCTAGGACCTGGGCATCAGAGCAAGGAGCATGGACAGGGGTTTGGGTTGGAGAACTGACTGGGAACCTCTGGAATAATCCAGACCATAGATGGTTTTGTCCAGGAATGAAATAGTCATTCTGGAGAGGGAAAAAAATGGGGCATTTGAAGTATTTTCCAGGTAGGACCCAATGGAGCTATGACTTAGCTACAAGGAGTAAAAATGGTACAGGTGAAAGAGGCATCCTATTGTCAAGGTTAGCCAAGGGTGGCTAGCAGCTCTTTTGATGTGGGGAAGCAGAATAACAAGAGTGGGAGTATTCACAAGCACTCTTTCCCATCATGCTCAGTGTCTCTCCACCACCTCCTACTGTCCCCTTCCTACAGAGAGGAATTACACTATGTTTATACTTAATTATGAAGAGAATTAAGGACTGAGAAATGAGACAGTGTGTATGTAGAGGATGCTGCAGAGGGCCACAAGCAGGATTGTGTCTGAAACCTCTTAGCTTCTCCACCAAGAACTGGTACTCATCCTTTGCTTTTTGATCAGGAATGCATGGCCTGCTGCAGACTGTCAGGAGATAACCAGTAGAAGGGCTCAGCTGGCAACTAGGCCTCAGCACTCAAGTCAGACATTACTATTTAGGACCCATTAACAATGGCCTGATGCCACCAAGATGCCTGGGAGAAAAACAATGATGCTAGAGACAGGGAATAGAATTAGACAGAAGTCCCTTTGGCTGAACAGATGAAAAGGGCCACACAGCACAGGGAAATGGGAGGGGGAGCCAAAACAGGAGGAAAACCAGCAGAGAGAAGACAACATTGAGCTCCTAAGAGATGATGTACCCAAGAGAGAAGTAGCCTAAGGACGTGGCCACTGTAGAGGTCACTGTTAATATCACCCTGGTCCACCCCATGCAATTAGCATGTGTGTGCATTGATCTTGGGTAGCCCTCTCTGAGTTTTCATGGTGCTTAATATGCTTAGGGATCTGGGATACCAAGGTAGTTTTTTCTGTATTTCTTGTTTCTTTGGTGGTGGGGTAGTGGGCAGTGATTGAGAATACGCTGATGGAGGAAGAAAAAGGTGATGTGGAGGTGGATTTGATGGAAGTTAGGATGGCTACAGCAACAGAAGGATGGCCTTGATGGGAGGAGAGTTGATTTACTGAGACACTTGGGAAAACAGAGTCAACATGTGCATGGATGTAGGAAATCCTTATATGGCTTCTATTTCTCAAGACTAAAGTTTGGTCATTAGCAGTAAAGGGTCAAGGAAGTAGTGGGGGTGGGCTGGGTCCATCTGCATGTGTATAGTACCCATATTAACTCTACCTAGTTACACATGTGTCCATGTGTCCCTCACTGTGGATGGCTCCTTGTGTGGCCCTGAGATTCGTGTTGTGTTACATAAAGTCTGGGAGAGACTCATGAGTAGAGTGCAGGTGTCTAAAAAGATATATCACTTTAAATAACTGCTACTGAGTCACCCTCCCGTGAATACTTCTAGATGGATTTTTGTCTTTTAAGCTTCAACAAACCCTATTAGCCATCAAAACCCACTGGTCTCTCAAAATAGCCCTCTCAGGCTCCTCCTCCTCAGGTGTATATGGCAGCCTGGTCCGGGCGCAGAGAGGGAATGCAGGAACCAGAGTTCCCTGAAGTGGTGGCTTGTGTCTGAAGCCCCTCTGGCTTCTCTTAGTATGTCTCTTTTGAAGAGTAGGGCTGCTTTAAATGTCCTGTTGCTAGTTTTTCTACCCTCAAAGCCAGTTCCATAATGTTCAGGTGTCTTTCCAGGCTAGCTGCCCTGCTGGCCCTCCACTGCCCCGCCTCCTGTTTCTTTTCTTAACTTCAATTCTCTTATCTTCTCAAATGACTAAAGAGTGACTCTGAATGTCTGATGGCTCATGGACATCCCAGGACCCAAGTATGGTGTACTTGAAGCAGGTGGCTTGCAGCTCTCAGTTCCCTTTCTGTTTTGTTTAGAGGTAGACATGTCTTCTCAGACCTTCTTCATCTGGGCTGAGAAGTCTTGGAAGCAGCAAAGTGAAACTCGATTAGTCCAGTCACTCCTTAGTGGAGGCCATTGCATTTCCACTTTCTTACTGCAGAGTGCAGGAAAGAAGTATAGAGCTCACACAATGGTGAATCTTACAGACCACTCCCTGTGGCTGACTTCACCTTGCTAGTTCCTGGGAGACATAAAATGCACATCCCTAGAGCTAGCAAGCAGCTGGCTAGTGCGCACAGTGCTAGGAAATCCAGTGGAGTAGATGCACTGTACTGATCTTGTTCATACACTATTAGTGCCAGCTCTAGCAGCCATGACTGAGAGACTCTGGTCTCAGCTGCCTCTGGTTGGGGATGGGGGGCCCAACTCACAAGGCACACACTTAATTCCCCTTTCAGAAAAGGATCACAGTCCTGGATAGCTTTGGAGTATCAGTCTTTGATGCTGTTTTTGCAATTACAATATTGTGAAATCATGTCATCTTGTACAATCATACTTTGTCCCAGTGGTTAAGCAGAAAGTTGCTAAGATGGTTGAGCTTTAAAAACTGTAATGAGTACAGGGCTGGGGACATAGTTTAGCGGTAGAGTCTTCCCCAGCACGCACAAGACTCTGTTCAATCCCCAGGATTGCAAATAATAAATAATATTGGCACATACACATCAGGCAGGCTTTATTATGACCCTCATCCTATATAAATGCACACCTATTTCCTGAAGGCCATTGATAGGTCAGGCTTCTCTTCCTTATGGGTTGTTAGTGCACTTGTCCTGGTGCACAGCTCATGGTGCTTTCCTGGAACTGGGTACTCACAACAAGCATTCCTTAGAAGTCAAGTAAGAAATGAAAGCAACTGGCAAAGGTCTTTGTATCCTGTGCAGATTTTTTGCCACTTCTGTATTTATGTCCTACATAATATTTCTGTAAATAAATAACTTGTGATAACAGACTTAATTGTATTCATTGGGTAGGGAACTGTGCGTATGTATGCTTTGTTTCACCTGTGGAGTTTCATGTTCTTGTTATTCAGGGCTGGTTATCTGAACCCTATATTTTCATTATCATATAGGTTAAAAAGGAAGTGCCCATTAAAATAAAATTAGTATCTGTGATTCTTAACTTTAATCACCTGGGAGAGAGTCTCTCTGAGGGGTTGTCTGCAGGGATGGGCCTGTGTTCTTGCCTTGTGAGTTTATCTTGATTAAGTTAATTGATGTGGGAACCAGCCCACTGTGGGCAATACCATTCCATAGGCACGTGGAATTGCACTGTGTAAAAGTAGAGAAATTGAACTCAACACAAACAAATGAACATGCATGTATTCATTCCTCCCTTTGCTCTTGTGTGTGTATATAAGTTGCTACAAGTTTTTGTCTTGGTTTACCCCAAGAGATTGACTATAACTTGGCATTATAAGTCAAATAAACCTGTCCTCCTCTAAGTGGCTTTTTACCAGATTGTTTTGTCACCACAGCAGAAATGTCACCAGGACAGCGCCTCATTGGTCAGTACTGAGTGTGAGCAAGTTTATGTGTAGGTACTCCATAATGGCATTGGTTTGCCTTGCCTAAGTAAACCATCATACGTTTAAATGAGTAAAGCTCCATAGTTTCCCAGTTTCTGAGTCTGCAGTTACTCATGAACCCTTTAAAGGTGATAGCCATGCCTCTAGCACCTCAGGAAACTAAGAGCAAAGTGTTTATTTTTTCCTCTTAGATATAAGAAAATGAAGTTAGAGAAATGGGTCAGCAGTTAAGAGCTGCTGTTGCAGAAGACCTATGTTCCCAGCATTCACTTGGGGTGGCTTACAACCATCTGTAATTCAGCACCAGGCAATTAATCTGATGCTTCTAGCCTCTGAGAGCATCTTTGTTCATCTTGATGCATCCCCAGATAGACACATGTGTACACATAACAACAGGAATAAATCTTGAAATATTTTTAAAGTTTTAGGAAAATATTGTCAAGGAAGCAAGCAAGGGTTGAGTTCGGTGGACCAGAAGTTCAGCTGTCTGTTTCCACCTGACATCTCCTGCCTGGTCTTAGGGAATTAAGCAAGGGTGAAGGAGCACTGGGTAACTAAATTCAGAAACTCAAGGAGGAGGCCAATGTAAATACACAGGCTTCTTGTCTTCCCTAATTCCAGGGCACTGATCCTGAGTGTCCCCTGACAAGATAAAGTACTTTCCTGCTTGGCAGAAGAGGGGACTGGTTAGAGGGGTGAAAATATTTTGTTCTTCTTCCACAGGATGGGCTCTGAGTGTAATCACTGATTTTGGCAATGTCCAGGATGCTCTGAGCATTGTTTACCACGTGGAGCATTTCCTAAATGGTAAATAGGATTAATGACAGTGATCAGCCATTGAGCAACCTGAAGCCTACCTAGTACACATAGTCTCTTGGAGCCAGTGTGCCCCACTGTAGCTGATAGAGGTGCCCTGAATATGGCAGGTTCCCAAGAAGTACATGGTGAATTGACAGATACACTCCTTCCTACTTTGCAGATGGTAATTTTCCCGTGTCACATTTTCCATGTACAGGTATGAATCTAAATGCAAGTATTTTTCATAATAAATCACATTTGTGGTGTGGACTTCTGTGTGACTTTTCCATAGACTGTCATCAAAGATCATGAAATTCATAACAAAGCATTTAGTGTTTATTGAGCTTTTAGTCTGGACCTCACACTTTGCACTCTTTATTTAAAATCCTCCCAGTATCCATAGAGGTCAGGTCCTCATTTCAGGGGTGATGGAGCTGACCTTGATAATCTTTTCTGAGCGCAGCAAGATCTCTGGCTAATCAGTAAGACTGGAAGAATGTTTGCTTGGCTCCAGAGCACATGCCTGCTTTTTAAAAATGCCCACTCAATTTTCACTCCCCTGCCCCTCCCCTTTATAATTTCTTTGCTACAGTTTTGTGCTATGTGGAGGAAAGGTCAAGACCTGAGGTCATCAGGCCATGCAATCATATAGGCAAGCATCATATCCCCTGCTTTGCACCGCCATGCCCTCCCCTTGCCTGCCGAGCAAATGTCTGGGCATGCACACATAGCTGAGACTCAGAGAAATCTGTTGGTGCTCACCGCTGCCTGTCCCTGTGGGTTCACCTTGCTCATTGTGCTTTGGATGGGGCATAGAAGGCAGGCTCCCCGCCCAGACTTCCAGACCATCCCCTGCCAGACTGCAGTGGTGAAAAGATGCTGCAGCCCTCCTCCTGCTCATGGCTCAGGAAGAACGGACGTGCCCAGCAATTTATAAAGGATTATCGTACGCAAAGGCAATATTTGCTTCTCTCCCTCATTTCTCATTCGCCCACAGCAGTGGCTCTCCCCCAATATCTCCTTATAGCAGAGTTGTAAGAAAGTGACCTTAACATTGAATCAAATACCACACACTTTTTTTTTTCAAGAAAATGTCTGTGGTTTTGGAAATTTGTTTCATATACTTTTTTAAAAGAGAGGAACCTTTGTTCTTTTGTTCTTTGAGTAAAATGTGCTGGTAGTGAATATCTTTTATTTTCCTGTAAGGATTTTCTTTTCAAGTCAGACAAAACCGCTTCATGTTTCATGCAGCCAGCTCCTCTGGCCTCATCACCTTGCATTGAGACAACTCTGGGCTCTTGGAAAACTGAACAGGGAATTATGGGAATTCACCCATCCCTGAGCTGCTGGGGACGAAGTGGGAGCTCAGCTAGTTGCTCTTGCAGGCACTCAGCTTCCTCTAGACAAGTTTGGCAGTAGTGAATTCAGGTAGATCTTCTGTCTCTGATTGCTTGAGAATTGTGTGCTGGTAGGATGAGGTCTGCAGTGGGGATGTGCAGCACTGTCCTTCCAGCATGTATGCCATCTGCCTGGTGCTGCTCTAGAACTGTAGAGAGGGCTCTCCTTCTCCTATCCCCCTTCCATTATGTTACTCTAAAGTGGGGGATTAACCAAGAGTATTTCACAGGCTGGAGAGATAGCTCAGTTAATAAAGTGGGCTCTGTCTCCAGACCCATGTGAAAATGCCTAGTGTAGTTGAACAAACTTGTAATCGCAGTGCTGGATTATGCTGAATTCAGGTGGAACCTTGGAGCTTGCAGCCAGCCAGTTAAGCCTATTTGCTGGGTAGGCCAGTGACAATCCCTCACTTGCAGAAGATAGACTGCATTTTTGAGGATGACAACTCAAGTTGTCCTCTGGCCTCCACATACAGGTGTACACACACACACACACACACACACACACACACACACACACACACACACA
>JADRCD010194115.1:2967-31996 GCA_019843815.1 Montemys delectorum | reverse complement strand
TTGGCAAAATAATAATTCCCAATAATTCCCTCCATGGACAGTGGTACCGGCTGGTAAAAAAATAAACTGAGGTGTGGTCTGTCTTAGCCCTTTTCTCTGCAGGGGACACTGTGGCTGCTCATAAACACTGTCCAGCTCAGAAATAAGCGAATGCCACAGCTGCTGACTGATGCTCACAGCCTGTCACCAGCTCCACACCTCCTCATCCTGCCTGCCCCCACCATGCTGGCTCACCTCCAGCCTATTTCAAAGGCAAGAACAGTGACTCAGGTTTCTCTATGGAACAGGGACTGGCTTCACTCTCACCAGCAGACTCCTGAGAAGGGATATTAAAAGCCAGACACCTCATGCTCCTGCTTCTGCTGTGTATATCTCTCCCTCCAATCCCCTCTCACATTTGCACTGGAACACTCAATATTCTCATTCAGTGGTAGATTGAGGACCTACCAGGCCCACTTACCACCCTCTGCTGACTCACTCACCAAGCCCAGCATGAGCCCAGTACTCCTTCAGGCTGGACCAGGAGCTTGGCGACTTTTTAGCTTAAGCTGGCTCCGTGCATTTCCCCCTTTTCCTGTTCCCCCAGAAACCATTCAGGTCCTTCCCTATGCCCTGTCACCCTAAGACCTACAGACCTGTGTGGGAAGAAACATCAAGTGCGTTGTTCTTTTTAAGGGTGAAACCAGTAATAAGAAGTAAAAATGGCCAGTAAATACCCGAAAAATGTTCAACCCCATTAACAATCAGAGAAACACAGACTAATGCTATGTTGAAGTTACAACTCACCCATGTGTCAGAAAGATAAATTATCAAGAAAGCAAACTGCGACAAATGGTGGTAAGAATATAGGGTTTCGGTGGTGGGGAGTGCCAGGGCCAAGAAGTGGGAGAGGGTGGGGTGGCAGGCATGGGGAGGGGAGAGTCAACAGGGGTTTGTTCTTGTTGTTTTTGTTTGTTTGTTTGTTTGTTTTTTGGAGGGGAAACTGGGAAAGGAGAAATTTACATGTAAATAAAGAAAATATCTAATTAAAAAAAAAAGAATATAGAGTTTGAGAAATGCTATGCTCTGTTGGTGAGAATGTAAACTAGCTCAGCCACTATAGAAAAAACTAAAAGTAGAACTACCATGTGAACCCACTAGAGCAGTGGCTACCCACTGGCTACAGACCTGAGGGAATCAGAGTTGGTGCATGTTCACTGCAGCATCATTCACAAAAAATAAATTATAGAAGCAGCCTGGAGACCCATCCACAGATGAATGGGTAAAGAGCATTGGTATATGTACACAACAGCATTTTATTCAGTCAGCCACAAAGAACACAGTGATGTCCTCTGCAGGAAAGTGCGTGGATCCGGTGGTCCACATGTTAAGCAAAAGAAACCAGATTCAGAAAGACAAAAATCACATGTTTTCTATCACACGCAGAACCTAGACCCTTTTTTTGTTTAAGACATAAAAGCCAAAAGAAGACGATTTCACAGACAAATCAAGGACAAATAAAGGAACAACAGGGGAATGAAAGGGTTAGTAAGATCAAAGTGCATGAACTGCATCCATGAAAACGTCATAATGAAACCCATGATTTTATGCAACGAATATATATTAGTAAAAAGATGTAGAACTGATAAGCCCAGTGTGGCTGTTGCCTTGGGGCAGAATCTTCATGTCCAGGTGTGGTGGGTTAGCTAATTCTACAACTTAACCAAGAAAGGCAGCAGTATAGAAAAAAACTAAACACTCGTTTAGGTTCTCCTCAGTCTGATGAATGGTAGAGGCTCAGAGCTGGCCTGATGCTACAGTTAGGCTCTACAATGGACACACATGACAATGTGCCAACTGTTTAGTCCCCAGCAATCCCCCTGGGAGATAGTGAGACCTTTAAAAGGTAAGGACTAATAGAAGTCCTTCAGGTTATTTGGGAGTGTACCCTCAGAAGACATTATGAGAACCCAGGATGACTCCATCCAAGTTGGAGATGATTGTTGGTAGTCTTGACTCGGAGCAGTTGTGATCACCAACCTGAAGCCCTCAGCAGACCTAGCCTGTTAGCATTCCCACGGAGGGAGTAGGAGGGCTTATTAGGCCCCTCCCTCCCAAGGTTACTCAAATGGTTAAAAGTTGCTGGAAGAGGAAGAGACTCTATACAGTAGCTGCTGGTAGTTGCTCACTCTCTGGTAGATAACTCCAGTAAGTTTGTTGTTTCTTCATGATGTACTTGGGGAGAATAGTTCTCTGGCCGGGTGCTGTCCTCTCTATCTGGGGTGAATAGAAGTAGACACTCTCTTACTTTCCAGTTGTGAAATGAATGGTTTGTTCTGGTTCATGTTCCTGCCAGGATCTGTGGCCTTATCATAGGTTCAAAGGTCCAGTTATAAACCTCGAGAAATATGACTCCTGAATAAATCTTTTCTCCTTAGAAGTTCATTACCACAGGGATTTGTGCTAGTGATGGGAAACTGACTACCACCCTGGATCTCAGAGAGCAATATATCCAATCCCTTCTTTCCAAGGAGGAGTCAGAAAAATGCTTGAAGCAGAATTTGGCTCCCCACCTACACCCTGCTCCACCTCCTGGGTCACCCAGGTGAGTCGGCTGAGGAGCCCCAGCTCAGGGTTATTTTCCTTGCCCCTATTTTATGTGCTACCACATGGGTTTGCATGCTATCTTTACGTTGCCCTTACAGGCGATGCTGGGAACCAGCAGGGTGGATGGCCTGCTTAGGAATGGAAACTGCTTCCACACAATGGTGACAGAAGAGCCCATGCAACTAGGCACTCTAGAGGAGGCCAGAACAGGAAAGTCCAGGGGAGAGGTCCTTACTAGCCAGTCCCTGGAGATTGTAGGAAGGCTGCTACCCCTCGTGTCTCTTACAGCTCACTGGCTCCGGAAGGAGGAAAAGGACGCCACCCTGGGAGAATTTAAAAGGTAATGGCAATACACATTCTGTAACTGACGTAGCATCTATGCGTTCTATCACCCCGGATTGCAATGAAGGCCTGGGGGGTGGGCGGGGCAAAGGGATAGATAAGGAAGGAGAGAGTAGAGTTGGGGGCATGAGGCTTTCCAAGGTATGCCTACTGTATCTGTGGGTTTCAGAGAGTGCTGCCCCTCAAACAAGCATAGAGAGGATAGCCCGTTGGGCTTACATCAGTCTTACTCCAGGGTGGCAAAGCCCCGAGGAACTAATTGAAGGAAACCTTGATAAACAGCAAGACTTTGAAACTGGAAAGAGATATTTTCGGTCCCTTCTTTAGGGTTTTGAAATCATAGGATGGTGGACTCTGGGCTGAGTGGTCCCAGGGAATGTCTAGCTGTTTGTGTGTCCTGGATAGGAAACATTTGTATGGTCAGGTTGCTTTGGACAGTGCCTGAGGAAGCCGTAATCCCCTCCACCACAGTCTAGTCTTGCAGTTAGGGAGCTTTAAATTCCATCAGAAGGTCTGAGTAAGGCCCACATAACCTCTGATCATTGCCCTAACCCTTCCCAGGATTCTCAGAAGACAGCTTACTACAACTTTCGACATGTTTGGGGGGTTGCATGCAAATGTGCACACGTGGGCGAGAGCACAGGAAAGAGGAAGGATGAGGAGAACTCATACATTACTTAAATTCATCATCTTGCCAATTACCAATCAGTAGCGAGCCAGCAGTGTCTTTACTTGATGGCTATCAATGACAAACTCCAAAAATCTCAACTTATCTTTTTCAGAACTCTGTTTGAATTTTCGATTCCTCAATCTTATACCAGGAGGACAAGCTCAACCAACTTTCAAATGATAGCAGTGAGAATATTAAATAAAAGCCAGCCTCTCCCCAGGATATATGTCCTGTTAGTGTTAATGACTGTCTTCCCCGTCCCTGAGCCCAGAACCTTGCTGTCACTGGAGCCTAGCTGTCTTGTAACCCTCCTGTCAGGCTTGCTGCACTGTGTACCCTGACATACTGCCCTCCTTCCATTCACAATTGCACCCCTCTCTTCCCTGCCCCAAGCCCCCTGTGTCCTCAAGGTTCCATCCCAACTACCCATCACTCAAGACTTTTCAAGGGCACAGCCATTTTGAATCATCACCATTGTATACCCACCACCTTGTTTCTGTGTTGCCAGCTCCTGCCTACATTTGAGCTTGGTGCTGGGACTCCTGGCCTATGTATTCCCACCCACATTTCCCTCCATTCCTGCAGTTTGGTCTCAACACTTCCCACAGCTCCCCTGCCTCCTGCTCCTTAGGCCCATGTCCAGTTGGTTATTTTCTAGTCCTTCCAGTGAGAGTCCTTTTTCCCTTGCACTGTGACATGAGCCATCATTGTCTGCACTGCTCTTTCTTGTATACACCCACACACAGCAGGGGAAGTGCAACTTCTTCCACAGCAAGAAGGCACATTCTGCATCACCTAGGAAAAGTACTCCACCCACAATGGCTCACCTTCAGCTGCAGCTTCCTTGGGTCTGACATGGAAGGTAGATCCCCAGATCTGACAGGCTCAAGGACGACCTGTAGCTACTTCTTTCAAACTTATCTTTGGTTCTGTTGTGTCTCAGTACTATAGCTTGGTGGTGGGTGAATTTTCTGGGACTACTTAGATGTTACTTATAAGAACATGGGTAGGGCTGGAGAGGTGCCTCAGTGGTTAAGAGCCCTGACTGCTGTTCCAGAGGTCCTGAATTCAGTTCCTAGCAACCACATGGCGGCTCACAACCATCTGTAATGGAGATCTGATGCCCTTTTCTGGTGTATCTGGAGACAGCTACAGTGTACCCACATACATGAAATAAATAAAAAAATCTTAAAAAAAAAAAAAAAAAAAAAAAAAGAACATGGGTAAGTTACAGGCAGAAATGCCAGCCAAGAAGATCTCTCTTCCTGGTAATTGTTAACCACTTTATATCATCAGAGAGAAAAAGAGCTTTCATGAGCCTCGCAAGCTCATGAGAGAATGTTATGGGCCCAATCTGTGACAGTCTGATTCAAGACAGTAATGAACATATCCAACGTAGAGAGGAAAGCCTCACAGTGTGAATCAAGGAGAAGATCCCGTTGTTGTAGAATATGGCTTGTAGCCTTTTGAGGCCCTCCCAGTGTGATCCGCACATTCTTTCCAACCACTCTTCCCATGACACTTCAACAAGTCTGTATATCTACAGGCTATCAGCTAAGTACTCACTCCTCTCTCTCCAAAGATCTAGACTATTCCCACCATGAAACTCTCACTAGTGGTAACATGGCTGTACATTATTTATAGTATCTATTGTAATAATATACAATTTAACATTTTACATATACATATATAACTTTATAATTTACACAACTTAATAATTAATACCTATATGTTAGTTTAATATGTAAAATTCAATAGCATTTAATATGTTATAGCAAATAAAAAATTGGAGAATGTTGCTGAAGTATACATATAGAATTATAATTCTATGATGTTGACATACAGTAATATATACAATAATACACTACTTATATATTAATGCATAATATTTGATAGCATTTAATAGTCATTTAATAAAAAATAAAACATTAGACAAGTTAATACATATATACATTAAAACTACATATAGTATATTGCTATAATATATAGATATACTAATATACTTATATTAATTTAAAATATAGTTTGAAGTATTTAGTGATAAAAATATTGAATGATGTATTAATAGATGATTAGAGCATTAAATATAATATTGTATGTAATATACTATAGTCTAATATCATAGTAATATTATTACTAAATTATAATATGTAATGATTACAACAGTATATAATTATATATGTATGTGTACATATGATGGGTTACAATATTTTTCTGAGCTTGCTGCTCTTCTGAACATTTTGAACGTTCTAACAGTTAATATATCATCTTACTGTCTTTCAAATTCTTTGAATTCTCTCATCTAATTTTCACAACAGCTCTCTGTTGTGATGCCAGCACCTTTATTATTCCAATACTTAAAAACACTGCACCTTTTGGCAGCCCCTGTGCTTTGAGCTCCCTCCAGAAGTCACGGCATGTACCCTCACTACTCAGGAGGAGTAGCTCCCATCCTCCTACCCCCACCAAGCCTTCTTAGGTCTCCTTGATGTTGCAGACAGTCCTGAGTCTGCCTTCTGAGTTCCTAGCTCCTGCCTCTCTGAGACGGCCATGAGGGAGCAGGTCAGACCTTGCTCCTTCCATTTGTCAGGAGCCTCAGAGCTTGTCCTAACTGGCCAAATTGGATTACGTATATCTGTATGCACACTTACTTAGTCTTGAAAACTGATTTCTACACAGAGGGATGAGTCATACAGTTGGTAATTTCCCACTGCCACAGAATTACCTCTGCCATATCCTTCAAATGTTTGTCAGGCTCCATAGCTGGATATAATGTATCCTGTTATTTGCTCATGGCACACAAGACAGACTTCAAACATGGGGACTGTAAATGTCTAGGGTAAGGAGGGGCTGAGTTCTGAGTTGAAGGTCCCCAAGCCCCTCTCACTCCATAGAGGAAATGTGGTTGTTCACATTTGTACCCGAGCTGTGGCTTGTCAAACATATCGCCAGGAGAGGGAGCAGCAATGCCCTGACACTGCACCAACTTCTCCATCAAAAATGTCTGAAAGGCCTTCAGATTGGTTGGTTGCTTGTGCCTCTTCCAGTTTCTGCAGGAGGACTCAGATAAACTCTGTGTTCTCTTGCTAGGAGGCATATGGTATTGGAAAGGTGACCCTGGGAAGCTGACGTTCTCATTAAATTTAATTCTATTCAGTATGTATTCAGAAGAGAGGTTGAAGCTATCATGAGCTCTCCTCATCCCTCTTGCACTGAGACTCAAGCCCCCATCACTGTCCCAAGCATTTCTGCTAAGGCTTCATTTGTATATCCTGACTAGAAAACAAAAGAATCCATAGTAACAAAATATACATTCTTTAGAATTGAATGTCTTAAACTCTTTCTTCCTTTGCACCCACAACATTGGATACCATCCTGGGTACATAGGTATATAATATAGATCTACGAATCAAACATTCACTGATACTAAGTCATAAATAAATCTATTTCTAAAAAAATTATTTGGTATGCAAATGATATGCCATTTATTAAAGATGAGAGTTAAGTTTTCTAATGAGATTAAATCTTGGCTGAATGTTTGATATTGAGGGATGAAGAGCATATTCAGCAAGCTTCAGTTGGTCAATACTTTGATTTTATACTCATTAATGCTGAGGATGGTGCTTTGTATAAATGCATAGTCCAAAATTACAGAATTATGTTCAGGACCATTTCAAAAATCATTGGTAATTCCTTCTAAGCTCTAAGCAAAAACTAATTTTCTTTCTCTCTATTTGTTTGTTTGTTTGTTTTTTTGTTTAGTGTGTGCCTACGTATGTGCTAGAACCTGTGAAATCTAGGCGAGGTTATTGAATCCCCTGAAGCTGGAGTTATAAGTGAGCTACCATGCAGGTGCTGAAAACTTAACCCAGGTCCTCTTCGAGAGCAGTAAATGCTCTTACCTATTGAGCCATCTTTCCAATCCCTCATTTTATTTTTTATGAAACTCCAGTCAAATAGAAATTTTAAAAATCAAATCTTATAAGAATGAGAACGTAGCTTGGTTGGTAGAATGCTTGTCTAGCATCCATGAAGCCCTGGATTCGGTCCCCAGTAATACATAAACCAAACATGGTGATTAAACACCTGAAATCCCAGCTCTTGGGGCTTGGAGGCAGGAGGATTAGAAATTCCAGCTCATCCTTGGCTACGTAGCAAGTCTGAGGTCAGCCTAGGATGCATTGTACCCTGTCTCAGTAGGAAGGAAAGGATTCTAATATGATACATTGGAAAGACACACTGGACACTGAGGAGTGGCCGAAGGAAACATTTAGTCTTTGTTTTTTTTTTTTTTTATAAGTATAGCAGGATGTTTCCATAAGATATAAAACTTGCTCTTACTCCTGCCTCTCTCTTGCCTCCTGCTCCTTTGCTGCTTCTCTCTCCCCATTCCCTTCCTCCATCTCTCCATGTGGTCATGCCCGCTTCCACTTCTCTACTCTGCCTTTCTCTGCCTCTACTACTCTCTTAACTCCCCTCCCCATGCCCTAAATAAACTCTATTCTATACTAAAAAAAAATTATATATATATATATATATATATAAAACTTTGTAGCTACAGGATAAACATTGTGGTTTTATAACACACAGTATCTTATTTCTGAGTTGACCTGTGCCAGGCAAAGACCATTGGGGATTGAGTGATATGAGGGCATTCAGAGAGCAACTTACACATGTGTGTTCAGAACGGAGGCTGCGGTGAAGCCACGGGACGGCAACATGGGTGACCACTGACAGAAACGCTTGAGCTTTATTACGTCATTCATTTTTAATTCATTTTTGTTTGTTGTGCATTTAAAAAAATCTTTTACTGTTGCAAGAGTCTTGAAAACCCCATACTTAGTCATGCCTCCTACAGTTTAAGAATCTTTGCCTTAAAAGACACTTTAGAAGGTTTGCTCTCACACCAGCCCCACTCTGAAGATTCTTTCCGGCTCCTTCCTGTAAAACATCCAAAGCCATTTTTCTTTTCCTCCTTAAAAATCTCAAGGCCATGTCAGGGATCATCTAGGTTGAGGTTCTCTAGAAGCAGGTCCTGAGACCAGGCTGGGTGAGCAAGTGATGTTTGCAGGCAATTCTCCTAAGGAGCTGCTAAGGGCCCAGAAGCCACACAACTGGAAAGGCAAGATTCCCAAGCCAAACTACAACCGGTGCCTGACAAGAAATTCAGAGTGAAAACTATCACTCCTATGAGTTTGTGCTGCATCAAACCAAGGGCTCCAAGCCAGGTTTCCATATTACTTCATCAGGTAGCCCTTGCCTAGGACAGAATTCCACACGTGGAGTCAAACTGGTCTAGTCACTAAGGGCAACTGATGTACAGGTGTGGGCCATTAAAACTGAAACAACAATGACGGTGCTTAGCGTTGTCTTAGTCTTTTTCTGTTGCTAAAACAAAATGCCAGAGACTGGGGAAATTGGTGGATTTTTTTTTTTCCGAGGAGGGGCTTATGGTTTTGAAGTGAGAAAAACATATTTGCTAAATCCTGACCTGACCTCAAGCTGAAACTAAAGTCAGTCCGACCCTAGGGCATGTAGGGCACTTCCAGAAAATTTCTCTAACCTGCTTTGTCTTGCTTCTGTAACTCCAATCAAACAGAGGCACCATGGTGACACAACTGTGCCCTATTCTTATTAAATGTTCACATCCTGTCATGCTTGCTAAAAGCCATCACGGCTATGTCAACGGGAGGTCCCAAACGTACGGCTTTTACCTTTATAAACCCCTGCTCGCTTAGCTCAGTTCAAGGCTGCCTCTAGACTGTAGTCACAAGAGTGTGTGCCCCAGGTGGGTTTGTGTGGCTCAAGAAAACCTTCAAATTCATAAAGAGCTTGTCCTGGTCTCCTTCTCTTGGGTTAACTCGGCTACAACAGATTGGAGACTGGAAGTTTTAAGACGCAATGGCTGCACCTGGCAAAGGCAACGTGCTCATTCACCTAATGGTGGAAAGAAAAGAGTGTAGTCACATGAGGAGGAACATCCGTGTGTCATGGTAACAGCAGTGCTTGACTCACTTCATAACAATCTGTTCTTGAAGTAACTAAGCCAGTCTTAAGAAAATTAGCTCAACCTCTCAGGAAAAACAATGATCTACCTGTGAAGGCTATGTCTCATGGCCCCTTAAATGTCTTACAACTCCCCGATGCCATTAAATTGAAATTATAATGCCACATGTGAGTTTCAGAGGGAACATTCATACTGAGAGCTAAAGTTACCAAACAGAAGAGGGGGGGCGGGGGGAGCTGCACCTGTGTTAAAGAGTCTCCACAGCCAAATGAGCAAAGTTCAAGATTATGGAGAATGACTAGGAATGCCATCGTTTACTATCGCAAACACAGAGCAGAGCTTTTCCTGTTTGCAGCAACCCTGAGCCATGGCTGCTCATATTTAGCTCCAGAATAAAGTTCTATCTCTTATTCCCTTTGAGACTGCTTTTGTGTTGACAATAACCACAGGAGGCACACAGAAACAAGAAGAGGCAGATACCAGAAGCTGGGTGAAGCACTAACTACATTGCTGAATCATGCTGAGTGGCATTTGAACAACCACAGTCATTTCTTTATGTGTCCCTGTCAGGAAGTGGGGCTTAATAACCTAGAAAAATCCTTGATTCATTAATTAGTAAGGTGAACTTCAATTCTCTCTGTCTCTCTGCCTCTCTCTCTCTCTCTCTCTCTCTCTCTCTCTCTCTCTCTCTCTCTCTCTCTCTCTCTTCCTTCTCTCCCTCTCTCATCACACATACACACATGCACACGCACACACATGAGTGCGCACACACATGCGCGCACACACACGAGTATGTGCGCGTGGGAAGGGGAACCACAGCAGAAGAACAGGAACTCAGCATCCCATTCATCAATAGTGTGAGTGACTGTCCCAGGTAGAAGCCCTTCCTCTCAGCCCCTGGGGTCAGGATCACCCAGCAGCTCCACTACCTTCCTGCTGAGCCTTCCTGTTCCCACCTCTTAGAGGTTCTCTTTGTTTAGAGCCCCCGGCATCTGTTTCCTTTTGTCATGGTTCCTGTGGCTTCCTCTGCTTGCACAGGATTTGTTTGTGAATCCTTTCCTGGAGCATGCACACTTTGTGAGCAAGCCCTTCTCTGAGGTTCTTGGAGATGAAGTCCCTTGCTACCCGAAGACCAGTTCTCTGGATCACAGCTCTATGTGTTGTAAGGCAAAGAGCCTACCATCCCTAGGACTGTGGGAGTTTCTCACAACTTTATAGCTAGGAGCCTGATACCTATCTCATGGCCCAGAGTGTTCAGCATAGTAGGAACCTGGCAGAGCCTACAAAGAGGCATGCTGCCTTCTGCTTGCCAGGGAACGGTTTACTCACTTCCTGCATGTCAGATGAAGAACATATAAAGTTGTCTGAGAAAACAATTCAAGCATGTGAGTCACACAATATCAGCATGGTGCACCATGAGCATCTGTTTGTGGTCGCAGAGGTGGATATTAGTGTTATCGTTCTGGGACGCACGCACCCCCCAAAAAAAGGTGTTGGAGGAATTTCATAAATAGCTTTGAAACCAAAGATCAAATATCATTTCACTGATCACCGATCTCCCGGGAGCAAGCTCTGCTCTGTCACGTGCTTCCTGGATCTTTGTTCAGTACATGACAGGTACCCAAGAGAAATGAGCTGTCTTGCTGCAGATAGAAGATGCTTGAGGCAGAGGCAGAGGCAGAGGGGAAGGGAGGGGGATATGCACACATATATGTAAATTTTAATCAAAGCAGCAACAATTAATTGAAGGGATTGAAAATAAGGTTTATTGGCCCGAGTTGATTATTTCTGAACCATATGTTAAAACTCAAAATCAAATTTGAATTTACTAAAAGCAAGTTTATTCTTTTCAACATTTTTCTTAGCACAATCTATTCACTTGAACTTTCATTCATCTTCCTTACCTTTGAATAATGCTGTTTACCAAAACTGCAAAAATTTTCAATAGTCCTCACACAGATTACCAGTTCTTTTATGTATATGCATGTGTGTGTGATTGTACACGTGCATGTGTGCATGTATGAAGGGCAAAGGTTAATGTCAGGTGTGTTTCTATATTGCTCTCCATCTTAATTTTTTGTATATGTGTTTATATGTGGTACGTGTGTGTTATGGATGTGTGTTTGAATGTGCACTTATGTGCATGAGGGCCTGTTCATACATCCATATGAAGGCCAGAGATTGGTGTTGGGTTTCTTCTTTGCTTACTCTCTACTTAGTATATTGAAGCAGGGTCTCTTATTTGAAACCAGAGTCCATCAATCTAGGGCCAGCTTGCTTTGCTTGGATTAGAGGCAGAACACACACACACACACACACACACACACACACACATACACAAACACACACACACACACACACACACACACACACACACACTCACAGAGAGAGAGAGACAGAGAGACAGAGAGACAGAGAGACAGAGACCAGCATTTGTAAAGGCACCAAGGATCCAAACTCTGATCCTCACAGTTGTGCAGCAAGCACTTTCACTCACTCAACCATTTCCTCAGCGGCCAGATTACCAATTATTAATGAGTTGCTTTCTTTACTTTAACCATTTCCCTCTCAATGCACAAATGGTTTTTTTTTTTTTCTGGACAATTTAAAAACTCATAGCAAACATTGTGTGACTTACTCCCAAAAATTTCAGCATGGATTTTGTAAGGCAGGATAGTCTCTCTCTAACCACACTACAAGGACCAAGTTCGGGTAAATTAAATGGATGTAATAATATGGTCTAACTCATAGTACAATTTCAGTTTTCATCTATTGTTCCATTAACACCCTTTATGGATATTTCTTCCTTGAGACAGAATCCAACTCTATGTAAGTTTCCTTCCATGCTTTAGTCTACAGTAGGTCCTCAACCTGCCATTACTCTTAAAAATAATGGCTTTTTCCCCCCAGAGAGGTCTTGTACTGGCATTTCTTGGAGAAACACCCTGATTTGTATAATGTGCTGCTGTGTCCTCTCGGTGAGTCTGCACCTCACAAGGGGGCATTTAAAGCCGATTAGCATCACCGTTTCAGATAGAAGCCGTTCTCCTGTGGTAGGACATTGCTTGTGAGCTCCCTCACAAATTGTTGCTTGCAAGGAGAAATCCACAGTCTTTCTAAGGACTTGTATCTCCTCTAAATACATTTAGAGACTTAACAGTCTCAAAATTTCCCAACACGTTTCTGACCTTCAGAGGTAAAAATAAGCAGATGCCTTCAAAATAATCAAGCAAGCCTATCCCAGGACAACTCTAAGACAAGAGAAAAAGGAGGAGTCTGGCATGATGGCTCACATCTATGGCCAAGAACTTAGTGGGGGGGAGGGGGGAGCTTAAGGCAGAAGTGTGGCTAGGAGTCAGAAAACTAAAACTAGCCGTGCTACAGATGAAGAGAGGGAGAAGGAGGAAGACTGGTGTTCTCTCCAGTTGTTAAAAGAAAAGAAAAGAAAAGAAAGAGCACCCACAAACCTTGGGGAAGAATAAAAAAGATGGCACATGAATTGATAGATAGCAATGAAACAGAAGAGTACAGATACAAAGTATAATATCCCAAATGCATGCATGAACATGAATAATCTAAGCAGTGACCGTAGACTCTGTACAAACAACATCAGGGCAGGAAGGTGACCATCGTAGAGAAAAGCAAACTGGAAAAACCGCAAATACACACCATGCACGGAGGTCCACACTAAAGGATCTAAGTTTTAAATGGCAAAACATAAAAGCCTACAAGCCCTGCCAGGAAGCAGGGATGCAAAGCCCCCACCTCTGCAGGGCTCAGAGCCACTCGGCCTCCTTCTCAGCCAGGAAAGCCTCCCACACGGCAACAGCCATGGGCATCACAAGGCGGTAGAGAACGGAGAGAAATGACAGTGGCGCCTCTGCTTCCAGGATCTCTGCCTGTAAGAGAGAGTCTGCTTTAGAGGACTGCCCTTCCAGCTCTGTCTCCTTCGAGGTTACAGAAACTCTGTGTCCCTCATCCCTTGAGCTTTGGCTGTGACGGCATCTTTGTTGCCTCTGGTTTGTGTATCATCCTTTAGGAACCCTCTAAGATTTGCTCATACACGTATAATAAACCAATGTGTGTGGACTAAGCAGTCAGTCTCTGTACAGAAAACCCTCTTACATTTTCCTAATTTAAGTATACCGTCTGCTTCCTATTAGGGCTCTGATTGATGGGATAACCTTGGAGTAGATTGGCACATCTAACTCTGTCTCAAGATCTAAAAGCCAAAAATAAGACATTTTTTAAAGATTACACAGGAAACAAAACCAAAGCACATGACAAAAAAAAAAAAAAAAAAAAAAAACAGGGAGAAATATTTGTGGCTCACAACACAGAAAAGTACTTTTCTCCAACGCATGAGAAAATCACCCAGAGATGAAAAATAGAAAGACCACAAGATCAATAGGAAAGTGGACAAAGGGTCATGGGGTGGTTCATAGAATCAGAGATACAAATGGACTGAAATACAAGCATCTATAATCAGAGACATGAAAAATTAAAGCTATATTAGGATACAATTTTCCCTTGATCAGATTGGTAAAATTCCAAAACTTTGAAAACTGCTCTATTGGCAACTGGCCAGAGATGCAGACTCTGTCATTTTTCTTTGGTAGGACAGCAAGATAATGCTGTCCCTACCCAGATAGTAGTCAACAGCATTTCACATCAACTCCCTTTGGCCAGCAACCCCATTCCTGGGATTGTGTCTGGCTAGTGTAAACCGATGTGACAAGTTTACTCACCCCAGCATTGTTTGTGATACTCACACCTTGGAAATCACCCTGGTGGCCATGTCAAAGGAACCGAAGAAAGCTGCACTTCATTCACAGGAGGGAATACTCAGAGTGAGATTGGGCAAGAGCCTAGTGCACTGAGGTCAAGAGAGCTACATACAAAAGAGAAAGCTATGACATGATTTGAGGTGCCCACCAAAGAAAGTAGAAAATACATACACACACGTGTGTGTGTGTACTTGTTTTGCATAAAGAAGCCATGAAATAGTTAAAAACAATATAAGCTTAGCTGAGGCAGAATCGGGCAGGAGAGGAAGGAGGGCACATTATGATTTCACTCTACTGGCTTCTCCATCATCTAGGTTGTTGACGAACTGCAGAGGCTGAACATCCTTTACTGTGAAATTCCAAAGTCCAAAGTGCACTTAAATCCAAAACATTTTGAGAATTAGCATGACACCTTAAATAAAAAATTCCACATCTGACATCATGTGATAGGCAGCAGTCAAAAATGAAGGGGTCTTAAAATACTGTATTCCCCGGGATCTTCCATATGACCATATAGATATATGCATAAAGCACAGCTCATGTTGGTGTTTATAGCTGAGTCTGAGTCCACCTGTGTGTGTGTGTGTGTGTGTGTGTGTGTGTGTGTGTGTGTGTGTGTGAATAATCTAAAACCAGAAGAGGAGTATCCTAAACACAAAACACATCTTCCCAAGTGTACGTATGTAGCAGGATCAGCAAGGCTGCCTTTAGGTAAATACTGGGGGCCGTGCAGCTGAAGAAGCGCCTTCTGCAGGAGGACCTAATTGAGGAGTGCCTGAGAGAGCAAGGATTGCTGGTGCAAATAATGCCAGCCAATCAAAAATAGATACTTTCTTGGGACCCGTGGGGTGTGGGTGGAGGGCACTAAAGGAGCTTGGAGCCGTGCTCAGATGAGCTTGCTGCAGCATTTCTCATCTGCTCCCAGAGTCTATGTCATTGACTCTGAGCCAACTTGCCCCCATCCCCAAGGACAGGTAGGGTAGGGTGGAGAGCTGTCCAAGGTACAGGCGACGCCCAAGTATTTCAGTAGAGGATGTTCAATCTATACCTATTGCAAAGCATGTGAAGGGCTGAAGAGGGGGAAGGGAAGACAGGGAGAAGCAAGAAGAAGATGAAAGAGAACTGTGAAGAACACAGACAAAGAAGACTGTGCCGAGCCACAGACTTGGAGAGTGTTGCTTTAACTGCATCTTCTGTCATCACAAATGTGGACCAGGATCCGTCAGGGAAAGAATGTGGGTTAGGGATGAAAGCAGACCTCGGCCTGAGTCTTGGCATCTCTGCGTTGGCTGGGAAACTGGGTTAACCTTTCTGAGTCATCATGTGTATAATCAGTGAGAGGGGATTTCAGTACTCATCACTTCAAGGCGCCCGTGGTGAGGACCAAATTCGGGAACATAGGCGCTCAGAAAGCTCTGGCTCCTTGGAAATATGAGACAGCGTTCCTATTTTTACAGCCTTTAGGCAGACATGTTGAAAGGTAAGAATTTAATTGCCCATGTAAACACTTTGGACTGAAAATTCTCCCTGGAAAATGAAATTAGTCTTCTGAATAAATACTGAGGCTTCTATTTTGAGATGCATTGCTGAGGGCTGGCCACTCAGCTGCAGTCGGTTATTCCATAAGCTTCCATTAAGAATATATGGGGGGTAAGTCATAGACTTTTATTCTCAACAAACGTGACATCAGGTTTTCTTCTCTCTTCCCATTCCCTTCCTCTTGTCCTCCTAAGTTCATTTTCTACTCTTCCCTTTCTCTTTATTCTTTCTTTTTCTGTGCCTGCCTTTCCTTTGGCTTCTGCAAGTCACCAATGACCAAAATGTTAAAAGCAGATGTAGACCATGTGCCTAATCTACACATGATTGCAGATGAGCAATCAAGACCCAAAAATGAGCAGCCTCTTGCACAGCCGGCCATCTCCCAGGTGGCAGCAGACAGGACCAGAGCCAGCTTCCCCTGTTGTGCCCTTTTCATCCATCTCCCAAGGGGCATCTTCCATCAACACTTTCCGCAGCTTATACTGAAAGGTGACACTATTTCTCAATATCGTGTTCTGGTTGGAAAATGGATGGATGGATAGATGGATAGATGGATAGATGGATGGATGGATGGAAGACGGATTTATTTATTTATTTATTTATTTATTTATTTTCTCTTCAAAATTTGAGATCAAACGCCCAACACCCCTGGAACTTCAACTGGTGAAAGGCTTGTCAGAGCACAGAAGAATAGCAAAGAATTATGGAGAACTCAGCCTCCTTGGCCTAAGGATATAGATGGTAGGCAGTTCACAGAACCTTTTTCCATCTCCATGTCTCACAAATGGAATTTTTCAACTTTCCAGATTCTGCCTTCCTTCGCCGAGCCCTGGTTACTCTATCTTGAGTCTTTGGCCTGGGAGCTGTGGAACAGCAGCCACACATGAGAATGAGGGACCACCAAGAATCACAAAGATCTAGTGGCTTGCGGCTTCCTTCCCGGCCATGGGCTGAAGATTCACACCCACAGCAGGTACTGATATCAAGAGGCTTAAAACCCAGGATGCAAGAAAAGTCACATTTTCATTTGTTCCCAACTCACCATTTAGAGGCAAAACTCCTATTGTAATTATGCTCAGGATTTCTCCATCATTCCCCTTGAAATGTCTTCATCTTGTTGGAGTCTCCTCCTCACATGCTTTCAGTGCTGAGTGATACACACAACATTGGGTTGCCATCTGATTCTGATTCTCACTCGGGCCATCTCCTACCCTGCTCACACACACAGAAGCTTTGCTACTTCTAGTCATTCCTAAGTAAGCTGGCCCCTTGCCATCCTCCTTAGTGGTCTAGGTATTTCTTCTTCCCTTCTGCGTTTTTTTTTCCCTTTTGCCCTGGTCTTGAGCTCTGGTGGCTTCACCAAAAGCTGAATCTCTCCTTTGGGTGTGAGTGATGTGACGAGCATGTGCTTTCCATCCTTTGAGGCTACGTGATCTGATGACGAGCTTCGGCTGGTGAAACACGGGCAGAAGAGCCGTGTGTCACTCGCAGGTGGAACCATGTAAGAGCCAGCAGGGCTTAGATCACCAGCTCCTTCCCGTTCCTCTCCCATCAAGGGTGCTTCACACTAGATCTTAGAGTGATGTCAGTGTGAAGCAGTGTGACGAATGGCAAGAGCAAGAAATAGATCGTCATCTGATCCATTGAGATGGGGGAAGGTTTACCACGTGTTATCAAGAAGGGTGAGGTTTTAGGATGTTGGGGTCACTGGAGATAGGGGGCTCATCTGAGCCTACGTATCTAATCTATTTGGCCATTATGGAATCTGTGCTTCCACGTCAGGATTAGTAAGGATCTTCTCTTCCAGTTTGGCTGTGATTCCCATCTTCCCGCAGGCAATGGGGCTTATGACCCCATACTCTCAAATTCTCAGTTTTCTCCGCCCCCCACAGGGTCCTATTGTCTTTTCCCACTAGATGTTTATTCTACAAAGTAGAACATATCCCCAGCCCAGAACCTGTCCCTGTCAACCCCTCTCTGATGTCATCATCTCAGGTTTGACCTAGTTCTCAGGTATCTGCATGCCGGCCTTTGATTCTCTTACTATTGTTTGCGGCATTGCCTTATGGTGGTACCTTCAGATAGCAACATTTTAGAGCTTCAAACCCACGGGCTGGCAAGTCAAAAGTCTTTCCTCTCAAGACAGTCATCTCGCAGTTTCTATTTGCTTTGAAGTTTCTTTTTTTAAAAAAAATAAAACTATCAAAAAAATACACGTGCACCATTAAAACTCAAATAGTACTACAAATCTGATAACTTGAAGTGGCACTTCCTAATTCTTGTCACTATGCCAGTATTAATAACTACAATCTTGATGTCATAAGATTGTTATTTTTTTATATTTATTTTTATTATCTTTATCCCCCCTCTTTCTCTCTCTCTCTCTCTCTCTCTCTCTCTCTCTCTCTCTCTCTCTCTCTCTCTCTCTCTTTGTGTGTGTTTGTGTGTGTGTTTGTGTGTATATGTGTGTTTGTGTGTATGTGTGTTTGTGTGTGTGTGTGTGTGTGTGTGTATATGTGTGTGTGTGAGAGAGACAAGAACCCAGAAGGCCAGAAGCATTGGATCCCCTTAAAGGTGGATGAAAGCTACCTGCTGTGGGTGCTGGGAACTGAACTTGGGTCCTTATGCAGGAGCAGGACATGTTCCTTACCACTGGGTCATCTCTCTAGGCCCCAGGCCATTGTTTTTCACTTGTCCATTTTAAACAGCATCCACCTGCTGATTGCCTGTAAAGGAAAAGGGCCACGCAGTGCCTTGAATCAGTACAGTGCTTTAGTCCACAATTCCTTCTCTCCCATCATGCCAATAGTGGTGACACTAATAGTCTACATGTCCCTCATGTTCAGGGACTGTGACAACCTATTACTTACATATCTTTTTCACTTTTCTTCTTGATGATGGTTAAGCTTAATTGCCACGCTCATTGGATTGAAAAGTATCATGGGACATTGGTGAAACACAGGTCTGGATAGGTCTGTAGAGCACATCCAGAGCTGATCAAATCTGGGGTTCTGCCCTAGTGTGTAGGATCCATCCTTGGATAGACTAATAGCTTCATTGGGAAATAGGAAATGGTAGGAAGGGACGGAGCTGGAGAACGTAGAGCACTGTGGGAGTGTCTTTGGGAACTATAGTTTATATGGTCACTTGCTGCATTTCCTTCCAGCTTCCTGTCTGCCACGCTGTGGGCTGCTCTACTGGACCACACGTTCCCTGACACGAAGGACAGAATCCTTTGAAACCATCAGTTGAAAACAATCTCCCTTCCCTTACGGTGTGTCTGTCATATGTTTTTGTCTCTGCGATAAGCAACTTAAGGAACAAACCTTTGGAACTAATAGCATTTGAAGCTAATGATTTGTATTTGCTTCCGTGAATTTTTGACAGAATTATGTAACAACCCTAATGTAGTGTACTGGCTGGTTGTGTGTGTCAACTTGACACAGGCTGGAGTTATCACAGAGAAGGGAGCTTCAGTTGGGGAAGTGCCTCCATGAGACCCAGCTGTGGGGCATTTTCTCAATTAGTAATCAAGAGGGTAGGGCCCCTTGTGGGTGGTGCCATCTCTGGGCTGGAAGTCTTTAGTCCTACAAGAGAGCAGGCTGAGCAAGCCAGGAGAAGCAAGCCAGTAAGGAACATCCCTACATGGCCTCTGCATCAGCTCCTGCTTCCTGACCTGCTTGAGTTCCAGTCTTGACTTCCTTAGTAATAAACAACAATATCAAAATAAGTCAAATAAACCCTTTCCTCCCCAACTTGCTTCTTGGTCATAATGTTTGTGCAAGAATAAAAACCCTGACTGAAATATGTAGTGGTGTACCTATAGATCAAACATATCCAGTAATCTATTTATCGATTTCATTTTTTTTAAGGTATCTTTCTTCCAAACCTTCAGTCCGTCTGTCAGGAGCAAGCCAATCCCTATCCCCATCTCTCCAGGCCTTTTGATTCTGCTCTACTCCCTAGAGTTCCTTCCTTTCTTCTTATTGATGAATCGCCTTATTTTGAAGGCCTGGTCTCTTGCAACTTTCAAGAAAAGATGGACAAAGTATAGCTGTATGTTTGAAGGTATTTAGTGCATTTATCCTACCCTTCCTCTGGTCCAGTCACTTGGTGGGTGGACAATCACTGCTCTCTGGATCTCTGGCTTCCACCTCAGCTTTGATGAATTCTCTTGCCTTCATGTATGGCCTTTCCCTCCTTCTTTGAAGAATTGAGGGCCATCGCTTGCTACTAGAATGCTAATATTTCGGCCATGTGCTTTCATGTGTCCAGGCATTTTGTAGACCTTTAAGTTCAGGAATTTACATATTTTGTCATCCAGCTGTATGCCTCAGACCTGCTCGCTTTATTTATACAGCCTCTCAACATAAACCTTGTGAAAAGCCACAAGCCACACAACTTTAGACAGAAACATCAAAAACTGTGAGTCCAAATAAACCTTCCATCTTCATAACTTGATTGCCTTCGGTATTTTCGTCACAGTAATGGAAAGCTAAAACAGCACCGTGTTATCAAATTGCTGAGAACCAATGAGAAAGAGGATCTTTGAGGGAAGCCCGAAGAAATTGTGTTTGAAGGGATAGGTGAGCTTCGCCATATTTGAATATCACACACGTGTACCTGTGTTGAAATATCAAGTGATGAGCTGGAAAAATGGTCTGGTGGTTATGGGCACTTGGTGCCCTTCCTGAAGACTCCAATTTGGTTCCCAGCACCTACATCAGGGTGCTCACAACTATTTGTAACTCCAGCCCCAAAGGACCTGTTGCTCTCTTCTGGCTTCTAGGAACATCCATATGCATATATATGCACACATATACACATAAATAAAAATTTAAACAGCAAATCTTTTTTAAAAAAGAAAAAATAAGAAACGCCATATGGTACACCATAAATGTATACAATATTTATATATCAGCTTATTAAAATAAATAAGATTTTTAAGAACCAGAAAGGAAAAAGATATAACAGATGAACAAAAATACAAACCAACACAATTTTTACCAGAAACAAAACAACACAGAAGGAAAAGAAATTAATTTGTTAGCATTTGTTTTCAGTTTCATTTCTTCAGCATATAGTTTTTGGTTCTGGGGGTTGTCCCAGGGCCTTTGCATGCTAAGCATGTAGCCTGCCACTGAACTGCAGCCCATTCTAAAAATCTTGTATATAATCACATTTCCTAAGTGCTTCCTGGGAACTGTAAAAGCACACAGGAAGGAAGGAAGGAAGACAGAACAGGCACAGGCTGTGAGATGCCTGTGTACGGCACATGTCAACTCCAAAGGAGACAGGTTGCTTTTTATGTTTTCTTCTTCTCGTCCGTTAGGAAACATAGACTCTTTCAGAGAAATGCAAATGAAATCAAAGTCCCCTGAAGCTGAAGAAGAATATTTGAGGACTGCTTCCTTGTTAGAATGAGCAAAAACTACTGACCTGTGGAAACACTGAGCTGTCAGAAGCCTTGAGTGTCTTACCACCTTGATTCTAATATTATGTTGTATGGATACTGACATCTCCACCTCTCAGAAGCAATGGAGAATGCTCACTGGGTCTCTTTCCTTTCCACAACCAGGTTTCTTTAGGGGGTCACTTAGAACTGTCCATATAACCATGATTGAAAGCCAGCTCGGCACTGTGAGTCTCCCCAGTGGGTTAGTTGTGACCTTCCCAGTTGATCTATGTTCCTTCCAACCTGATAATACAAAAATGAAGTGACCATTCTGGCCTGTCCAGGGATGTGAATGTCTCGCTAAATAGGACTACTCATTGCTGTAATAAAATCTTGAGAAAATAAGGATAAATATTTCCCTGGGAGATGAAATCTCCAATTAGGGTTCTTTTCCCACAATTAGATTTGCTAGCCTCCTGCCCTGGTTTTAACGCCTGCTGATTAGTACATTAAGCCAATTAAGCTCTGACTAACTCTTTACATTTGCTTGCCTATTTTCCAGAGGCACACACACAGAATTAATCTGAACCAAAGGTACAATTTATTTGTCTGTAGTCTGAGTCACCAAGTTCCCTCAGGGTATCTTTCCACGGCTCTTTTTTAATATCCATGAAGTATTTTACTTTTCAAAACATATGATTTATTTAGAAACAGCAGGCAGAACCCAACCTGTTGTGTGTCTTCCATTTCAGAATTTTCTGACATGACTGAAGCCATTTAAAACCCAGTATTTTACATGTTCCTGAGCTCAAAGTTGGTAAGTAGCAGAGAATATTGTTCCAAAGGACGCTTTATGGCAGAAGCAAGATGCAGACACCCTCAGAGATGCACCTGTCAGTAGCAGGATGGGGGGAGAAGAGGGTTGGGGAGTGGGCATCAAGGGAAAGAGGGCTGCCTCCTAGGCCCTACTCCTACCCCAGCTACTTCACATTTCGTCTCCACAGCATGAGAAAGTACCGTGCTTTTAAAGTCAGAAGTTGTCCTTCTCTGCTCTTGGCCTTATGTAAAGGAGCATCATGAGCCATGTGACATGCTTTGATCAAGGATGGGCCATGTATATGATGGGAATCTCCCAAGATGATAATAGGACTAAAAACCTATAGTGACGCCCAGTGTCATAGTGTGGTGCCTCCCTCACTTGTGTGTTTGTGTGGTGCTGGTGGAAAGAAATACATAGAATAGATAGAAATACATACACTAGATAGAAATAATGTCATCAGATAGCACAACACACATACTAACTCACAGGACATGGTACTGGGTGGTAACCAACAACTAGATGACTGGTTTATAGATTCCCTATACTAAAATTATTATTTTAGAATATACACCTTAAAAAAAAAGTTACCCAGAAAGCAGCCTGAAGTAGGTTTTTCATGGATAGTCCAGAGGCCTTGTTGACATGGATGACAGCTCTGTACATGCTACTGCTCTCAAAGACCTTTCAGTGGGACAAGGAGTGGAGCAGAAAATAGTGATGTTAATCATAGAATTCAACCTAGGCTAATATATGTGGTTGTTTATGTTAGAGTTTTTATCCGGGGTGAGGGGTCGAGACAGGGTATATCTGTGTAGCCCTGACTATCCTAGAACTCTCTTTGTAGACTGGCCTCAAATTTAGTGATATGCCTGTCTCTGCCTCCCAAGTGTTGGGTTGACAGGCATGTGCCACCACGGCCAGCTTGTGTCTTTGATTGCTTTTGTTTTGTTTGGATTTTCAACACAAGGTTTCTCTGAGGAGTCCTGGCCATCCTGGAATCTGCTCTATAGATCAGGCAGGTCTCAGATTCAATGATCTGGCTGCCTCTGCCTCCTGAGTGTTAGGATTAAAGGAGTACAACGCCATGCCCACCTGTATCTTAGTTTTTAATAAAAGATTTGTTTAAAGATTTCTTTTTAATTGTGTAAACACATGTGTACATACATATGCTATATGGGTGGTGGTGATGTATGCATGCATGTGTACATGTGCATTTTGGTGATCATAGAGAGCAGAGGAAGGTATTAGATCTACTGGAACCACCTCCTGCGGATGCTAAAATTCATTCTACCGTCCTCTAGAAGAGCAGCAAGTGTTCTTAACCCTTTGAGCCATCCCCCTACCCCCCAAAGACAGGGTCTCACTATGTAGACCTGGCTAGACCACACCTAGCCAAAAGATTTTTATTTTTAAATAACACAAACAGATTATACCATAGAATGTAGATGCACAGTTATCCATTCCCATGTCAGTACCCCCTCTATGATATTCATATAACAATTCCCAGGACGTCTGTCCATCATTCTGCAATATGGCTTTGCAATTATAAGAACCCAGGCACTAAACCATAATTTTCTTCCATACTCTCTGTCGTAATTAGGGTTACTTTTGCTACGATGAAACCCCATGACCAAAGCAAGGTAGGAGAAAAGAGTTTATTTGGCTTACACTTTCACATCGCAGTTCATCATGGAAGAAAGTCAGGACAGGAACTCAAGCAGAGCAGGGACCTGGCTGTGGAGGAGAGCTGCTTACTGGCTTGCTCTCCATGGCTTGCTCAGACAGCTTTCTTATAGAACACAGGACCACTTGCCAAGAGATGGTACCACCCCTTTGGCCTGTTTCCTCCCACCTCAATCACTAATTAAGAAAAATGCCCTACAGGCTTGTCTATGGGTGGATCTTATGGAGACATTTTCTCAGTTGAGGCTCCCCCCTCCCTGATGACTTTAGCTTGTGTAGAAATGACATAAAACTAGCCACCACACTCTACTAAGGTTTCTGCATAACTCTATGGTGGATGACCAAAGCGTACCAGAATTCAAGTTGCAGGTCTGTTCTTAGCTAAGCCATGTGACAGCTACAGGAGTGGCTTACCCTCCCCTGGACCTCAGTGCAGCAGGTTCAGTGAATGAAGCTGTAATTCTGAATGACTTAACATGGCAGAAGCCCTCTGCAGTGTCTGAGGTTGTCCTGGCACAAAGCATTGGTGTGCCGCTTTTACTGCTGATCTTAAATGGTGATCTCCACACAGAGGCCCTCAGAGGGACCCTTTGCAGAGTGATAAGAAAATACCAAAATGCCTAGAATATTTACTTTTGACCTTGCATTTCTGTGTGTGCAGTTGTGGGGAGTGGTATCTGGGTGTGTTTGAAGGTAGATTGGTTTGTCCCACATTTCCTTCTGCTTTAAATTACTAGACTGTGGAGGCTGGCAAATGAAAGACTCATGCTTCTCAAAACCCTCTCAGGCAAGAACCAAAGAGGTGATTTAGCTTTATATTTTCACCAGTTCCTAGCTCCTTAATCTTGGGACTTTAACATCTGCCCTGCATGCATCTTCTGAGTGTGCCTTATTCCATACAGCCCAATAACCCCTCTCACACTTGCTCTCTCTTAATCACCTCCTGCTTTTCAAACACATATCATAAATCCAAAGCCTCTACTCTCAACACCTTCTTCATTGGGCTCTTGCCTTCTGGGTCACTATCTTATTGCTAGTCTGTCTCAACTTGCCAAGCCACCTAAGTAATGACACAGAGGCCTTTTATTAATTATGAAAGCTTGGCCTCCGCTGGCTTCTTCCCAACTTGCTCAGAACACCATCTATGCTCTGGCACATGACTCGTTACCTGGAGGACACCTCAAACCTGATTCTTGCCCAGAGTCCCTATCTCTTCCTGGAAGTCTCGCCTAACAATTGGCCATGTAGCTGTTTATTAAATCAATCAGGAGGTGCCTTAGGCAGGCAAGGAAGGGCAGAAGACATAGCTTCACAATGTATACAAAACGATTATCCCAACATTGTCTCTCCTAGACCCAGAAACTGCTGAAATTAGTTCAAAATGACTGGTCCTAAGCTTGCTCACCCCACCTAATCCTTTCCAGAGAAAACACAACCTCCCTTTACCTCTTAATGACTGGGGGCTACACACACACACACACACACACACACACACCATATGTGCCCCTGCTCCTGGTAATTGTGATTGTAAACTGTCTTTTCAGCTATAGTATCCTGGACTCTTCTCCTCGTTCAGATGGTCCAAAGCAATGAGGGCTAGCATTCCACTTCAGGCTTTGCGGATTCCCAGCCTCTGCTGAGATGGGCTCAGATACTGCAGTGAGAAACAGGGATACAAAAGATCTTGTACGTTTCCCTGCCTTAATCTCCACTTTGTTCTTTCCCACCTGCTGAGTAATTAGAGAGAGGGAGGAGACCAAAGATACAGGAAATCCTATAGCTTCTCATTGGTGGCCTCTGGGTACCGTCACTCACTCACGTGACCTAAATAGAATCATACCAGCCTCCATCAATACAGAAACATCAAGCACCCAGGCTCTCATCCCAACCTCCAGCCCCACCCCAGTGTCTTTTATCTCCTGTATGTGGCAGGAAGTGCAGATGAGAAAAGAGGCAATGTACAAGAGTAGAAAAGTTATCCTTGCTCTGTGGCTGGGCTCTAAAAACATGGTCTCTATTTGTCTATGAGTGTAGGAAGGCTGGTCACTGTGTATGTGAGTGGCCTTTTGGTTGTATTTGTCTTTGTTTTTCTGGTTAAGGGCTATAAAAATAAGAAGATAGAAGACAATTTTCTTCTTTTACTTTTATTTTATTTTATTATTTAATTTTATTTGATTGTCAGAATCTCACTTTGTAGTCTAGGCTGGCTTTTGATTCTACCTGCCTTAGTCTCCTGGGGGCTGGACTCCAGGCATGTGCTACCACACTGACCCGAGAGCAGCATTTCCATGTTAGGCCACGATCCTTCTGAAAATACTTCCGTGTTCTTTCACAGCTGCATTTTTTTCTGATACTTTCTTGGAGGCAAGTGTGCTCTTGTTAGTAGTACTCTCACTATCCCTTTAAGAGGTGAAGGGAACCTAAAAGACTAGGTAGGAGTCACGGACAGATTTATTGTCTTAAAGAGAAGGGAGCCCAGGGGCAGGGATGGACAAAGAGAGATGGGGAAGATGGAGAGCCTGGGAGCACTGAGGAGGATGAAGAGCCAGGTGGCACTGAACAGGCCAGGCAGTGTTTCCCCGGCTCAACCTACAGAATCCTTTCCCAGGATCACAGGAGCCATCTCCATCAGGAATTTATTGCTCTCAGACAAGCTTTCTGAGGAAAAGAAGGCATCTAAGGGCAGCATAAAAGGTTATTGATTATCATTGGTCCATTTCGTGCTAGGTACTTAGATGAGAGGGAAAGAGAAAAACATAAATAATCTCCAAATTTACTTCTGCAGAAAGAAATGGACCAAATACCAATATGGCACCTTCCCAACACAGACCAGTCCTTGAACTCATTAAAATTCTAAACGGTGATCTGAGCATGTCCTGAAGGGAACTGCCCAGAGTCTCACTAATGGATCTGCCCAGGCTCTTTTTCCAACTCTATCAGAGAAGGAAAAAAAAAAAAAGAATCACCAGAATCACTTAGGCTTTGAGCCTAATTCTTCGGGCCAACCCAGCAGGTCTGGGCCAGACCAACGATGTGCATTTCTAACAAGTCTCCAGGTGTGTGAGTGCTCCCAAGAGGTTGCTGTACAGTTTCTCACAGTTCTCGAGTCTGAGAGGTCCAAGAGCAAGATCTGATCCTGCACAACTTGCGCGGACTTCATCCTGACTGGCGCTGCTCTCCCAGGATGAGTTCCCATCTCCTGCATAGTTGTGAAGGAAGGAGAGGGAAGTGAGGAGAGCTGTACATTAGCCAAGCAGTTCCAATATTCCTTAGGCAGCCCTCTGGGGCAGTTGAAATAGTCCCATTTCGGACGTGAGGGAACCAAATTTAGAAAAGCTATTACCTACCAAAACTTGACCAGCGTGCGCTCGCGCACACACGCGCGCACACACACACACACACACACACACACACACACACACACGATAAAACTGAGGTCTGGCCAGTCATGTGGTACATGCTTTTAATCTCAGTACATCAGGGGGCAGATGCGGGTAGATCTTTGTGAGCTGAAGGCCAGACAGGTTTACCTAGTGAGTTACAGGACAGCCAGGGCTATGTAGAGAGACCCTGTTTCAATACAAATAACTAAAACCTGAATCTGCCCCCCATGAAAGGAGTCCAGGGTGGAGAGTTAGTCCTTCAACAGATACAGAAACGTGGGCCAGAGCATTCCAGAGGGTCCATGAAGCAGAGAGGTACATTCATGGAATGGCTAACAAACTGGGTCTGACACTTATAGACATACCCTTCCCAGGATGCACCATCAAGATTTTATTTTCTTTCTTCATGATCTTGGGAGGGGTGCTCTTAAAAGGCAATCTATAGGTATGGTCTGCAGAGAAAACAATATGAGGTTAGGTAAAGCCTGGACATATATACACACCTCCCTCCTCTTGTGAGGCTCTCCTTGTAGAGGATGGTGCTAGAAAGTCTAAGCATGGACAAAAGCAAGGCCATTGTATTACCGATAACAGACATACAGCCCCAACTCTCTTTTGGATAAAATGAGTAACAGCTATATTACTAAGTACAACGCCAGCCATTCTCTTCTCCCTTATTGTGGATATCTCTTGACGTGCACCATTACGGAATCATCTCAGCTTTCCAGCAATATCCAATCCACGACCTCTTTAACACCCTCAAAGCATACAAGCAAATGCCAAATCCTTTCTGCCAAACACCTATCCACTGAGATCCACCACGATTCCCCAATGGCCTGTGTCCTCCATCACTGAAACAGTTGTACCCCAACTTGCTCAACAAGAGAGTGATTCTGGTTGTTTGAACTGAGAACACTGGTAGAGCTATTCTGTCAGCTCTATTTGATGGGTAGGGAACACCCACTGCCTTTTGGAGAAACATCTAGAGTGGGGTGGGGGGTCTCTGCACAACCACTTATTCTATCTGCCAACACAGTCTGAATCCAAGAACATACAGGACACTGTTGATGCTGGCTTTGGGTTTGGAGAAATGAAGCCAGGCCTTACAATAATTAGGTGAAAAACTCACTGTATGCCAATACAACAAAGAAAGGAGAGGACACCAGCGGCCCCTGTATTGAGCTATCAAGATTGACTCTTCACCAGTGAGTCTACAGATGTATCTAGAATATATAACCTTAATCATGAGATGAATAATTTAGTCATCGGCGTACACCGAGCAGGCTAGGGGCTCAGGATGGATTGAAGGACTGTATGGCTATCCAGGAAGCCCTCTGCTTTCCAGAGAAAACTGGTCAGCACCCTGCTGACATTGGCAGAAGTAGCTTTGGGCTTCTGACCCAAGGCAGCCCATCTCTAGGCTGGTTGCCAGTGTCTCTGCAGATCAGGAGTGACAGGGTGTGATGGATCTATTCTGGTTCTTTCTTACGGCATTTGGCAGCAAAATAGATGGGAGACAGTATGAGCATATTTGTTTCCTGTGGCTGTTGTAATGAACTACCACAAGCTGAGTGCTTTGAACAGTAGAAATTTATTATCTTGCAGTTGTAGAAGATAGAAATTGGAGGTAGAGCTATTAATATTAAGCAGTTTGTTGTTACTATAATGAAACACCTGTGTAGGCTACTTCACAATGGAAAGACGTTCACTCAACTCACAAGTCTGGAGACTAGAAGTCCAAGCAGCGTGACCTAGGCTCTGACAAGGGATTCTCTCTCTCTCTCTCTCTCTCTCTCTCTCTCTCTCTCTCTCTCTCT